>CAEFZY010003848.1:0-74308 GCA_903066815.1 Brachyrhaphis roseni
TCTTTCACCAGTCTTGCTGTGTGTATTGGTGCTAAAATGAGAGGTGTTTCAGTTTCATTGTCCAACCCCTGTATATAAAAAGGAAAAGAAACCCATACACCAAAGTAAAATCCAATGTGACAAATTACCTAGAAGTTCATTAATTGGTAAAAAAAAAAAAAAGAAGAAAAAAAAAAGAGTCCACTTGTGTGTTACTTAAACTCAATGTAAATCCAAAATGGAAACCAACCTCCATGTCATGGGCATCTAGCTAAAATAGCCAGCTAGGCAAGACTGATCCCTGACATATCTTTCATTTCAATAGCATGGTGGTGGCAGTATCATTCTGCAGGGATGCCTTTGTGGTTGTAAGGTGACAAAATGTAAAAAAACAAATTGAAGGGGTATGAATAGCTATGCAAGGCACAGTATAAATCTTTATTTCAATGCATTTCTTTGGTTCAAAGGTTTATTACCAGCAGACAAGTTTATGAAAACCCTCATTATAAAAACAGATTGCTTTATTACTCTCCGCTGTGCTATCGGCTCATAAAGTCCACCTTTAACTGGCCTCCTCACCTGTCCTCCCTGATAACGTCCACGAAGTGGGCGTCGCTTTTCCGTTTGAAGTTCTTGGCACGCAGCTGGATGAGGGCAGAGTGATCCATGCCAGTTCCTGCCGCCGCCACCGCCGCCGCCATGCCGAGGCTTGTGCCGGTCCCCGTGCTGGTGCTGGTCTTCTTCTCTTTCTCCTGGAGGATGTCGCACAAGGAGCTCTGGCTGGCACGCACGGCGGTGGCGTCCTCCAGCGGGGGGCTCAGGAGACCGTTGACCGCTTTAGGGCTGTTGCCTGGTAGGAACTTTTGAGAGGAGATAAAAAGGCGATAAAACAGCGGGAGGGTCTGCGTGTTGAGTAGATTAAGTGGGAAACGCTCGAAGAAGCAGAAGTAGGCGATAAGTGCGGTGTTAACGTGGGCCGTACCTTGGCACCGCTGGCCTTGTGTTCCTCCTGGCAGCCGTTCACAACAGCCACATCATCGCCCTGCTCTGCCATGGACGAACCCACGGTGCCATGGAAAACACAGGGAGGCTGGGGAGAGAAAGTGGGAGTGGGGTTTCACAAATTACAACATTTGCTTGAGCTCCAGAAGCACAACACTGATTTTTATGTACAGATTAGTGAAAATCATGGTTGTCAAGGGTTTTGTCCTAAGAGACTATCATTGTTGCAGACTTAGACTACCACAAGTCTTCAACAAAAGGGTTTAATATGTTTTGCTTCTGTCATAAATCACTGATTTTTAGGCAGATTTGTTCAAGGACATATTCTTCTTCCTTTTCTGGCCCAAAGTTTCAGGTGTCGCTTGGTGCTGCTGCACCGTACATTGAAAATACTTTGTTATTGCACCCAGTCTGTCTGAACCAGGCGCTTGCCAGATATTTGTTAAGAAGGTACAATGCCAAGTTACATGTAAATGATCCACTTCTGCTTTCCTATAGTTTAAAGCCCTGTTGAGATGTCTGGGAGTATGAGAAACCAGGCTCTTTGATACAGGCTTTAGGTCCCTGCATGACTGCTGTCAGAGCTTGGTCCACATTGGCATGAGTAAGTTGGGGCTAGTTTCCAGTGAGAGTTGGACTCCACCATGGTGGCCCTTTGTCACCAATTCTGTTCATATCTTTGATGGACAGAAAAGAAGGTGTTGAGGGGACCTGATTTAGTGACCTTAGGATTAGGTCTCTGCTCTTTGCAGACGATGTGTGGTCCTACGGTCTTCATCAGGCTTTCACAGCCAAGTACAAAGCAGCTGGGATGTGGATCAGTGCCTCCAAAACTGAGGCAATGGTCTTGAGGCAGAAAAGGGTAGAGTGCCTTTTCCGGGTCAGGGATAAGGTCCCACCCCAAGTGGAGGAGTTTAAGTATCGTGGGCCTTGAGGGGACATGGGAGTGGGAGCTTGATAGGCAGATTAGTGCTGAATCTACAGTGAAGTGGGCCTTGGGAACGCCTTGGAATTGCCCCAGAAGAGTTGGTTCAAGTGGCTGGGGAGAGGGAAGTCTGGGCCTCTCTACTGAGGCTGCTACCCCTGCGACCCGACCTTGGATAAGCGGAAGATAATGGGTGGTTAAAGAGATTTTGGAGAAAGTACAGCAATTTTCAAGCACTGCAGAACTTCCCCTTCCCCACATGCTGTTGTACACTGCCTATCAGCTGGCTGAACGAAGGCTTATAAATTAAGTAGTAGCACAGTAGTCTCCCTTCCCCTATAGTTGCTGTCTACAGCCAGTCAGACGCCTGGAAGAAAACTTCTACATATTTTTCCTCGCTTACAAGAAAGATCAAGTCAGCTGTGTAGATATTTATTTGTTCACCAAAAGTAAAAACTTTCATAGAATCTATATGCATGGTTGGGTTATAGGTAAAGTAGAACATAGCTAAAGTTTACAAATTCTCCTTGTCATATTGTTTGTACAATTTAAAATCCCTATAATGACATGTCAGAGAAAGCAATGGAGTTACTTAAATTTCCTCCAGTCGTATCTACAATACAGCAATACAGTGCTGCCCCTAAACACTGAGAAACTGCTGTATTTTTACTAAAGGACATCATACCAGCTGGTATGAGACGGAAATCTCACACCGTCCTCAAGTTTGTAATACGAATTGCTAAAAAACTGCATGGAGTAAAATATTTGGAGGGTTTTAAACTCCAAGTGTCATGAGTTCATTCCTTGAATGCCACTGAAACACTCACTCTGCCGAGGCATAGTTTGCATTTCAGGCAGACATAGGTCTCCCTGAACAGTGATTATTTCTTATATTTTTACTCAATGATAAGAAAATGGAAGTATTATTTTAATATTATTTTGGTATCTTTTCGGTAAATGGCCAAAAATGTTTACCAATATCTTTTTTAAATTAATTAATTGAAAGTAAATTTGGTCATTACTGCTGTTGCCTGTTTCGTCAATGTGCAAAACAGACATTTAAATCCATAAAATGAAGGTACATCAACCCATCTCAGTTTAAAATGACAGGCAAATATTCAGAGAAACTGTCTTTAAAACCACAAGCTTTTTTATTTTATTTATCTCACATTGTCCTGACTCGTCTCTGCAAAGGAACATTATCTACTGACCACATTAATTGTTGTGAGGAAACATATGGCAATGACAAAGAAAGAGGACGCTACTATTCTCAGAATGTTATTCACGCCTTTTGCCAGTTCCAATGTTTTAGCTGCAGCTTCTCAGACCGTCTCAAAACAAATCAAGTGAAATTAGCCGTTGCATCTTTGCATCCTGAGTCTGTCAGCAACTGGCTTTACAGGCTGAAGACCGACATGCTAAATTTAGTTTTTTATTCCCCATTCTCATATTTTTTTAAAATCCTTACTATATTTAGCTTTAAGTATTAATTTGAGCCAATGAGTTGACAGCTCAGGTGCTATTTCAGGCCCATGAACCACATTTTGCACTTGTGTGGTCCAGGTCAAAGAAGGAGGAGTTTCCTGAAGTTTGTCATTATGTTGCTTATAATTAAGTCTCAGAAATAAATACGACCACATGCAGACACAAAATAAAAGATGAATCACATTTGGGACAGAGGTAAAGAGGTTGGATGGTACGTACCATCTTATTTCACAGCTATTCAAACGGGGATTTCCTTAATGTGACCAGTTTAATGGGACAAAAATCAATAAGCCATAAATTAAAATGTTTTCTTGAAGTACATTCTCACCACAGTTCTGTCCGATGGTTTGTGAGGCAGAAGGGACTCGGCAGCCTGTGCTGCTCCGTGGATGAGGTCCGGTGTGCGAGGATGAGGGCAGGAGGGCACGTTGACCCCCACGAACTCCCCACCAGGCAGCCCCACCTGAGAGCAGCCACACTGCACATCATGATCTGGCTTCCTTCCTGAGATCAGGTATGTTTTCATTCCTGGCAAAAAGACAAGACACAGAATAGCCTCTATTTAGGAGTCCATAATTACATTGTCATTTACTCTGACAGAAAGATGGAAAAATCTGCAGCACGGAAACAGTAAAAAAGCGGTGCATGAAAATAATACTGCAAGAAAAGGCAAATAGTGATGGGGATGCTCCAAAGTTACCAAGTCTAAATGCCAACACACCCAATTTTCTACTGATCAGACATTCAATGCTGCAGGAAATTTTTGGAAAAACAGTTAATTTTTATGTAAAATGCATAAAGTTAAATTCATCGACTTTATGATTTAATCACAGGACACACCATACATTTGGGAGTTAGTTCGGAGAAACTAACTCCCAAGAAGTTAGAAGAAGAAGGTTTGGAGATGGAACTTTTTTAAGTTGCTGTCAAACTGCTTGATATCTTTGAGAGTCTTAAGTTGAGGCAATTACAGTGAATCTTTTGCACATCGACTCCTGTGAAGTATGCGTGGAGCTAATGTACTTCCTGCTCAGCCCAATGTGTGAGTATTGAGATCAGTGAGATATAATTCAGTGTTCTTCTGCGCTAAAACTAGGTACATTACTTTTCTGTGAAATCGCCATACTCTTTTTTCATATCAAAGCATTACCTGACGATTTATGACTGTAATTCCAATGTTCTGTGAATTTCTTAGAAAGGTCAGCTAATTAACCAAATTAATAAAGTAATACAGGATGACAGGATGAACAATACAGGCATAAAGTCTCCCCAGACGAGTGAACTAGCCACATAGCATACAGTGAGGCTACGCAATATTTTTGCATCACTGCTGTGATATTTGTTGAGTCACAGTTTTGTGGTTTTTCTGGTTAAATGCAATCTAGGAGCATCATTTTCCTGTGGTCTCATGTCTTACAACAAATAATAAGAAATGCGGATAGACAATAGTGTGACCAGGAGATTAGTATCATTAAGGTGCTTAAATAACAACAGAGGAAGCAAAAAAAAAAAAAGTATATCTAGCTTCTACAAAAGAAAACTTTCGTCAATAGACATGTTGGATGTTAATTTACGCTTCCGTTGAACCTAAAATAGTGGTTAGATGTGAGCATGTCACAGCAAAGTTGCTCAGTTTTATCCTTTTTAAAAATCCAATTTGGTCAAATCGTGCTGAAATCTCACAGCTAAGGCTTTACTGACCTTTTAAGTAACACCAGCAAACATGGCTTTATAAATGCTAACTTGCAAATCATGCTAAACTCAAACTGCCCATTGTAAATGCTAGGATAATGCCAGCATTAATGATAAATATTACCTTTCTTTTTGTCTTTGTTTTGCTCTAATAGTCAAATCCTGCTTATCTGCAGAGTTGTGTAACATCAGCTGTTCTCTCTCTCACACAGTGTGACGTCGCCTCTGTTCCCAACACCAGCAACTCATGATCAACCCCAGAAAGCATTGCTTAGGCTCTTGTACACAATTACAGCATGAATGAATGAATGAATTATTCCACAAGTTATCAAAATAGCTATCCTATTAAATATTAAGATGTACACAGCTGGAACACATAAGCTGGCGTATCTGGTGCAATACGGGGTTTTGCATAAACAACGACAACAAAATGAAAAAAGAAAGACAAATCTTTTTTGTAAAATAGTACACTTAATATAATTCTTAATGGGGTTGTTTTTTGTGTCCCATACCCAGGAGCAGCTGAACCTGATGCTGTTTTTCTCTTTGTTTTAAGAAAATGTAACAATGAAAATCCTTCAGAAAATATCCAAAATGTCTGGTTTGCAAACTCACCAAATTAATTTGTTACTATGAGCCAGGGTGAGGCGAGAGATGAAAGTCTATTGTAAATGTACTAAAAAGCTATGTCAATAGATAACTCGCACAAGTGTACTTTTATTACCCTCTCTGTGCAAGACGTGAAATAGACATACTCTGCTGGCTCCAATTCACTGCTGTTGCTTTACAGAGTCATAATGATCAATGATTTACGCTCACTGGAAAAAAAGATTAGGCTTCAACCTAAATTTGAATCTGACCATTGACCATTGGAGGTTTCCGGAGTCGCCTTTAACACTTAGCTCATTTTGGTACCAAATAGTACAGAGTACAAACAACAGATAATAATAATAATAATAATAATAATAATAATAATAATAATAATAATAATAATAATAATAATAATAATAATAATAATAAAAAAATAAGATCTGTTCTGATAGCAATGATCAAAGCTCCAGCACCCAGTTCAAGAACATTTCAAAGTACAATTTCAGTACTTTCCAATTTCATCAACAGTATGACTGAAGGAGGAGAATAACAACATTTGGAGAAGTACCTTTGTCTGTCATGAACCAGTCCTTCATTGACACATTCCAGATGTCCATACATCCATATGACCCTCATTACACAATGTCCAGATTCTGTGCTTTTCTATATTTCCTCTGAATCTCCCAGGAGTCTTTGTGATGCCATCAATTCCCTTCATTGGGAAGACTAGACTTAACAGATACTTGAAAATGTAAGTACCCATCATTGATCAGTATGTGTACCAAATTCTGTCCAAAAGGAACAAACCCTTCCAGATGCTTTAAGCTGTAGAAGAACATACAGCTTAAATATTACTTTTTATTATGCTAAAAGATATGATGGTTTTATTATGCATCCAACATTGGTTTGTAATTTATTTTGGTGTGTTTTACATGTTAAAATGTAACTGCTGTATCTAACCCTTTGCTTTATTTGTCATTTAGCAGATGTTTTAGCAAAGTACAACTGGGCAAAACATCAGCAACACAGTTTAAAGAACACAAAACAGAGTAGTTAATAACAAAAATTGCATAAAATCACAACTGAACACAGTAAGACTAAAGGATACTGTACAGTCCAAACACTGTTTGTGTAAATGATGTAACTAAAAAAAAAAGAAAAGAAAAATATACAGAAACAGTAATTCTCCGTCTGCATTTACAGCATTTAAAAAAATCTGAAAACCTATCGTAGACATCAAAGCAAAAGAAACCCCAAAACATAAACAAAATACATGTTCATCTACATTACATTCTTCAGAAAGTGGCTCTACTTCCATCAGGCAGCCATAGTGATGCACACACATGCTGACAAGCAGACAGTAATGCAACACTGGGTGTTTCACCAACGATGTTTGCATATCAGCCCAGGGCTCTGGCCTGTTCACACTAGTGTAGAGCCAACAAGGAAATACACAAACAGAGGATTAGCGAGGTGGCTTGTAGCCAGCTGATATCAGCCTGTCCAAACACACAGTAACCCGGCTAGCTGGCCTCGGCTAACAGGTCTGTCCCTGACAGCGCAGAGACAACCGGAAGCGGACCAGGAGTCTGCATTGCAACCTTGACCAGAAATATGAGAGGGCAACCCATCTCTAACTGCTCATTCATTCATTCATTCATTCACAACTTTCACTAACTCAAACTTAAAATCATGAACCGTAGCTTTCTCTCCGTATTAACAACTTTTTTTTTTAAAACAAAATTCTTTAATAGCCAAGACTGGTGTTTAAAATTCACTAAACATCCGACTTCAGAGTTTGTGTGGCACCAAATGCTGCTCTTCTCTGTGCTAATAGAAGTAGCAGCGTCAGACGTTTTCTAGGAAGCTTTAGTGCCTGAGAAAAAGAGGTCTTCTACTGTTGTATGCTACTAGCTAAAACTAGCTTAGGAAAATGTTAAACGTTTTCCAGTCAAGATAAGGAAGGATCCTTTCTTTGAGAGGCATTCTCAAAGAAAGGATTCCCCTGATAAGTTTTTATTTTAAACAGGAGCAGATTAAAAAAAAGAGGCAGCAATGTTGGAGGCTCTTGAGCTGCGACCGACGACCACCCCACCTGCGTGTATGTAAAACCTTTGTGCGTCAGTCTGACGCTAGCTGGGTGCATTCATGTGTTAGTTTGTGTACTACAGAATATCTGCAACATGTTTTAGCGAATCAAACACACACACATGGCATATTTTTCATTCCTTCACCATCCAGTGAGTGAATACCATCTGAATCTTGAGTAATAACAGAGTAGCCTCTTCAATAAACACAGGACACAGAACGAACAGCCACATGGGTCCTAATGTTCACCTCATAGATCTCAGCCTTGCATGTAATACGCCAAAGGATTGCTGGAGTTATTGCAATATTCCAAGTGGCACAGGAACCGGCTTGTAAACATATCGACCTGACCTTGTTACAAGAAGAACTTGCATGAGCTGATGCAAAAATAATTGCAGTCCACTATAAACTGCGCTGAAAGTAGAACCAACCGGCCAATCAACAACTCTAATGAACAGTAGACTTTCTGTCTGCAGAAATGAATAAATCATTAGAGAGTGCCTGGCTAATAACTTCCAGGATCGTCTGCTCTCTCACGAAAGGGTTCGCTCTTGCTCTCATGCCATCCATTAGCTTCTCTCCATGAATATTAACAGGACCTTCTCCTCCTCACCTTGACCTGAGCTGTTGTTGACAACTACAGTAAAAACATTAAATTTTTTTTACTTTTTTAGAAATTACAGTAACCTAAAAGAGGAATGTGTGAGGGCTTTCCTTTTTTCACCACAAACAAAGGTGGCATCTCAGTGAATTAAAATCTAATCGAAACGTTTTTTTCACTAAACGCATTCATGTAGTCATCGCAAAGAAATGCTTTTACAAAACGTATTAAAAGAATGTTGAGTGGAAGGAAAAAAGTGTGGTTAAAAAGTTTCACAAGCAACAGGAACAACTTTAGCAACTCCAGAGGATTACATTTCATTTGGTTACCATTCCAGAAAAGAAAAAAAACAAACAGAAAAGAATGTGATTAATGAACTGTTCCTGTTTGAATGAGACTGAAGATTAGATTTGGCTAGAACTCAACTAAATGATGATATTAGAGCCAAAAAGGAGCCGTATCTTTGCCACTGCTTAAAGATGTGCATAACCTCAATCACTTTTGAAACCTTCTAACTATTTCTACACAAACGTTTTATACTTTGACGTCACAATACCAAGACGTGCGCCCTAACACAAACGCTGCGTCATCCGTTCTACAATTATTGTTAATGATTCTAACAGGTGTTCTTTTATGACCTGTAGTGTGGTCTCCAATGGCCGAGTGCTTTAAATTCCAAATACGTGACAGAAACATGTCAGCCGTGTATTTTCTTTAACAGAGAAAGAGCCCTGATGGAGTCAAACATGGCATCAATTGAAGTTTGCCATATTTCTTCCGTCTAAACAGGTTAAACTACAGCATTCATGCTGAAAAACAGGCAAAAAAAAGGCTGACATGTTTCAAACACAAAGAAGAGATAGTGGAAAGAGGCAGAAAGCTCCAGACATGGTAAAATAGGAGCAAGAGAGCAGATGTGCTTCGAAGGCTTGGATTTCCAGCATGCCTTTCATAACCCACATTCTTCATCCATGTCCACTTCAGCCTTTCTTACTTTATCAGCCATATATTTGGAAAACAAACCTTGACATCTGAGGTCATTTAACAGCCTGAGAGAGCAGGCAGTGGAAATATTGGCCTTTTCCGACAGCAAAGTGCACCAAAGATGCTCTCAGTTTGTTGGACGGTAGTTGCTGTATCGCACATGTGTTGGATAGCAAAGCTAATATCTGTGTGTTGGTTTCAGGGAAATCATATTTAATGCATGTGCATCCAGAACTCTGAGTGAGCTCTAGCTAACACACTCAGGTAATCAATTTGACATTTATGGCTGTGGAGGCTAATTGGAAGCTAATAGGAAGCTGGCTAATACATGGTGTCAATTCTTTTATAATTTAAAATAAGGGGGAAAAAAGAGTGTTCAATGGTTTTTGTTATGTTAGCATGGGTGACAGCAATATTTTCACATGAGCCCAAGTTGGTGAGGATTACGTTTTCCTCTCAAAACATGAAACCAGCTGAAAACCGATTTAACCAGGTAACACAACAAAGCAAAGACAGAAGGAATCTGTTCGGTGGCAAATAGTTTTCATGGCAGACGCATCAACTAATGACAAATCCTCTGATTAAAACAGGGATGTCCCACTTTCTCTGGGGATACTTTCCGACTCCAAACTCTGTGACTCTTTTAAAGCAATCTAGGGTTTGAAAACTGACCCAGGAAGATGGGATTCGCGTTCAGAAACAAACGAACTCTACGTGAACACGCATTCACATGCACTGGGGAGAATCTGAAAAGGTGTGTACTCAAACAAATCCGTCCGTCTGCTGGTGAAGAAAACAAGGGGGAATGAAAAGGAAGTGCAGCTGAGTCGTCACATTCCACATGCACACTCGAAGACCATCCACTAACTGGACACAGAGTAAGGCTTCTCCACAAACACACTCTTAACTTTTGCTTTTCTTTCTTTCTTTCTTTCTTTCTCTAATTCTCCAAATGATATTCATAAACTCCAGGAAACCAGTGTTTGCGGTTGTTGACGTAATACACAGCTAAAAAAAATAAGTAAATAAATATCACAAAACAGTCTAAAGCGCCGCCGGAAGAGCGGATGCTTTCAGCTAAAATCTGACATTTTAGATTATCCCCGGAGGGTCATCCCAGCCCCAACTCCGCACTTCCTGACAAATACCCTTTCACCTTGTGGCAGCTTACAACCACACGATCAAACCCGTCCCCAGTGACCCAAAGATCGCCGCGTCCCTTCTGGTTCCACACAAATGAATGTGTACTTACATGTGAATATGAACGGAGGATAAGCCTCGTCAACAGTAACCAAGCCGGTGCTTTGTCACTGATATTTTTATAATGCATGGCACATTGGAAATAAAAGAAAACCCTACATTTATCTTGTTCAAAATAAAGCAAATGGGACTTTTTTCTCCCCATTCACTGAGTAAATGAAATCAAATGAAAGTCCGGATTTTTCCCAAATTCAGCTAGTACGATAAAAATTTTATGTACTCTTTAAACATTTCTACCACATGGAAATACATGCGACCGACACCACAGTCGCTGCGTGCAAAAGTTAGAAAATAAACAACTGAAAGAGAAAAAAGAAAATTAAACTTGTTTTTTTCTTCCCCTTTCAAAAGACTTCCATCTGTTCAGACTTTCTCTACTTTGTTTTACAAAGCCTCACATTTCAACAGACCTCTCTCGCTTTGAGTCACCATCAGGTAATTTGTCTACTTCTGTCCTTTTTAGTCGTCTCACTTAAACTCTCTCCCACAGTTCACGCTCGTCTTTCTTTTCTTTTTTTTTCTTCTCGGTACACCCACACACCAGCTCCCTTCCTCTCCAGTTTTCTCCCTGGTCGCTGGTGGGTCTTGAGAACGCGGCTCAACAATAGCAGAAGCCTCCATATTTGGACACGCTGATGGAACCCGGAGACGAAGCTCTCACATGGTCCTCCTTCAAATACCCTCCCCATGTCTGCATCAATCCCTCCTTTCTGTCATCAACTCAGCCGAGGGACTTCCTTACTTGCTCCCCCCCCACATCTTCTTTGGCTTATTTTTTATTTTTTATTTTTTACAAAAGAAGGGATTTAATGATCCATCTCTGGGGAGCCTGGTGGATGACTGAGCATGGCTTCTTGGGTTTTGGGGTCAAACATGAGACTTTTATGCCATCACTCTGAGGGTACAGAGGTATTTATGATTAGATCGGACAGGGACGTCAACAATACAGCTTTGCAGATCCACCCCCCCTGTTGAGCAATCACCAATCTGTGTCCTCAGTAGGTCGTACAAGTGTTTCTGTGGTGTGCAGCGAGCTGACTGGAGCAGTGACGCACACTCCGACTGCCACTGCGTCATACTCGATAAATACACAGACACGCAGCTGTTCAAAAGGACTTTTGGAGTCGGTGTTCACGGATTCTCAGGGTTTCTCTCGGGAAGGTTGCAGCCCGTCAGCGGAGAAGTCTATAACCCGTTGATAGATGATTAGGCTCATAAGGGGTTTGAAAGACTTTTTTTTCTTAATGAAAAACATAGAATCTTATGTAAGTTTTATGTTTGCTGCTTTGGGTGAATCAGACTGCAGTCTAGCAATGATTTTGAAGTCCACACAGTCAGTGCCTAAAGTTAGGCTGTGGGA
Organism: Brachyrhaphis roseni; assembly: GCA_903066815.1. Taxonomy (NCBI): domain Eukaryota; kingdom Metazoa; phylum Chordata; class Actinopteri; order Cyprinodontiformes; family Poeciliidae; genus Brachyrhaphis; species Brachyrhaphis roseni. The sequence goes on from CAEFZY010003848.1 coordinate 11,968, forward strand.
AATCCTTGGAAAAAGGTCATGACCAGAAAATATGCTCCATCTTTCAACCACTTCTCTCTCTCTCTCTCTCCATTTTTCTTTTCTTCCCTCCTGGTGTAACACAAATCCCTCTCTCCACAGAGGAAAAAAGACATTGCATCCAATTCAGATAAGAAATTTTATTCAAGCAACAACCTGGTGCGGTCTGGCGGATCATCCATCGACCGTGAAACCGAACACAGGCCAACTTATTTGATTGATGCTGATTAAATGGCAGTGAAACTAGAATCCATTTGAATGTTATCTAACAGGCCAGTCAATTATCTCTTCATTTAACATTTCAAAAATAAAACTTAATGAATTCTGTATGCCTAACCAGGTTCTTATCTGCAAAAAGAACCTGCTGTCGGTGATGACAAGTCAGGGTGCCAGTCAGGTGTTTAAATTAGTTCATTTTGTTAAAGACGTCTCTGTTGGTCACCTATTTGTTTTTGTGAAGTCCTTACACACCTGGGTTATGATCTCAAATGTCTCCTGCACACTTCCCAGCGCAGACTAAATACCTCTGCTGTTTTATGGATATAAAACTCAGCACAGGGAAGGGTAAAGAAGCTCTTAACAGGCTTGAGGTCACAGATTGTATCTATTATTCAGGACAACCACTTAACACAAAGGCATTCCAGAGAAAACACGAGCCAAAACACACTCTCATATACACAGAGATAAATGTACAGTGATAATTTCTTTAAATGCTGGTAAATTACAAACACACACAAAGAAAATATCCCCCAAAAATTGGAGTGAATCGAAAGTTTATATGCAAAAGTCTAAATTAATCCAGCTAAGATCAAATGGAAATGATATGTTTTAACTGCACAGTGTGCAAGTCGCTTTATTAGTAACCAAACAGGAGCCTTAAAAGATCAGCTATTGTCCCCAGAGAGACATTTTAGGAAAATCAAGTCAAAGTCTTCAACACGAAAAGCAACCTCTTTACACGTTTTTTATTTTTTTTATTTTAGAATATCAGCAAAGTGTAAAAGCCCAGAGCGTCCTGCAGCAGATAACAGTAATGCCTGACGCCTGGATCAGGCGTCAGGCATTAGCTCTGTGTGAAAAACTCACCTCATAATGTGATTCTGAAACAATTTACTCAGCTCCAATTTTAACTTTTGGTTTCCTTTTTTCTCAGTGGGGGGAGGAGGGGGGTTGATTTATTGTGTGGTGAAGCAAACAAAAAAATCAAACAAAACAAAAAGAGAAAGAAACAAAGACAGAAAAAGACAAAGACACAAAAAAAAGAAAAAAAAATGGATATTAGTTATATTATTTAGTCAGACCTAAATACAGCTTTGAAAATGTGCATGTAGAGACACCGGCCGTCCAATCTGATTGAGCTTCAGCTAATTTGGAAAGGAAAAGTTTTCACATTCTTCGTGCTGATTCATTGTAAAATCTGAAAATGAAAAAAAATAAATAAAAAATACACTGAAGTTTCTTTTTGCAACCTTACAAAGTGCTAAACAGCTTACTGGACTTTGCCATTGAATACATTGTATTGTTTAACGGTTCTGTTAATTTGGGTCCTTATGGAGGTGGGAGTAGAAATATGTGATGGCGGTCAGGGTGTGCTACGTATCTGCAATCAGGCGAGGACGGGGCACGGCATGGCTTATCAACAGCCAACACACATACAAACAAACTTGACTCATGACATTCTTGAGCAACAGAAATGACAAACCTCAAGTGAAGTGTGTGGGATGTATGAAAAGAAAGAGAGAGAGAGAAAAAAAACAGAATTGATTGGATGTCCATGTGGGAGACACTGGCTGAGGGTTACTACAGATCTATTCAGAGAGAGATCCAGATGATGACAGACGTCGTTACAAGAAATCAGTTGAGAAACCGAGAGGAACATTCAGGATAATGACAACGGTTACTGAACGTCTATTGGGAGGCTAAGATCTGTTGCTATCGGAGGAAAACAACTGGAGCTGAACGGCTGATGATAGCCCGTCATAAACCGGTGCAACGTCATGAAGAGAGAATCCTACAAACCCCTAACCTGGGTCTTTTAAGGATCTATTTAAGTGGTTCCTTTTGGCCATACACAAGAGGAATATGTTTCAAAAACAACATACGCTTCAATTAATCAGAAATTTCCTGGAATCAACAAAGATTTAAGAAAAACAGGCTCAAGTGGACACATAACTTTGTCTTAAAACTTTTGATAAGGAGCTCATGAGTGGTTTTTGCTATGCTGTGATCTATTAACCCTTTTTTTTGTGGGGAGGTAAAAGATGTTCACAAGTGTTGTTTATCAAAGTCAAGTCTAAAGTCTTAAAGGCACAAGTCTAAGTCGAGTTTGAAGTCTGAGGCTCCAACTTTAATCATCGTCCCTGAGTCACGACAGACTACGTTACGTAATTTCTTTAAATAATTCATTTTACGGCGCTAACTGGACCGATCCAGGCTCAGAACAACTGGAAGATCAGAACTATGTGAAGATCAGAGGAGGAGACATTTTCACAAACTGGGAAAGTCTTTTGGATTACAGAGTTTTAGATTTGCTGCCCGAGCCCGACCTGAAATCGGGCCTGAGTTATTTTCTTGATCCTCGAGTCGGGTCGGGTTTGGGCGTTTAATATGCCTGCGAGTCACGGTGAGGCTTTCAACCCAAGTTTCAGACATGGGGGTGGAAGCCTCCAGATTCATGATGGCTGATAGTTAAAACCTGAACACAACCCAGAGTTCCCTACAGGACAAAGATTCACAAGACATTAAGATTGGTTTCAGGATAAATACATTTTGAGTAAACTACACACTCTATGATAAAATCACAATAATAAAACCAATGAACGTGCTCTGAAAAGAAACCACACACATTCTTTTTCCTGTCGTTCAACCATGAAATTCCTGTATTCTTTGCTTTCTTCTGGTAAAAGGGGACTGCTGCAACGAATTGAAGCAAAGACAAACCGACTGAAGCGATGGCAAACAAATGCATTAGGTGAAAACCTAATATTAAAAAGCAAAATCAACACAGGTGCAGAATTAACAGCATTGAAATGACCTTATGCCGGCTGTCAGGTCACCTGTCAGAGATGAGTTTCAGTGTAAACAGCACGTGTGTGTGCCAAAGTAATCAGGGCACAGAGACTTTGATCTGACACTTTGCTTTATTTCCTTCACACCTTATCTTTATAATAAAACAGACACTAACAAGCGCTTTGTTTGACAAGTCAATGCATCAGTGCAGGCGACACTGAGAGGTAAAGGTCACTTCCTGCTTTCACCTTTCTGGGTCTTTTTTTGCCCTTTTATTATCTTTGCATAACTTTGGCTTTTCTGGTGCAAACTGCATAGTCTTTGAAGCTGAATAGAGAAATGTGTGTTTCTTTGGCAGTTTTTCGTGCCACTAACTTCAATTCAAACTGGACTTTTTGAACACTTGCTCATTACACTTTTCCTCATCCCTTCAAAATTTCTTGTTTATTTTAATTTACCCTTGGTGAAGATATATTTTTCCATATACTGTAAATTTACTAATTTGCATACAAGGGATGTGAATTGGTGCTTCGCACAAAAAATAAACCTTTATTCAAGTCAGTTCGCTGCTTCGTGAATAATATCCTTTCCGACAAAGTTTCTATTTGCCTTCACATGATGGGAAAAAATATAAAATGTTCATTTTTTTCTAATAAAAAGACAAAAAGAGACTTTTATGACACTGGAATTAAAGGGGCTAAAAAGTTTCCGAAATTTTATTATATCTGACTAGGCCTGTCACAATAAGCAATAAATCAATTAATCGCACAATAAATGAAATAAAATAAAATAAACTCAATAATTTCCATTAATTGAGTTTGAGTGAAGACGTTTTTCATCCAGGGAGATGAAAAACGTCCAGTGACGAAGGGGTAAAATTTTGGTTGTTAGCTTGCAAAAACAAAAAAAACCTTCTACTGTAAAAAAGGGATTTCTTTAAATGATCAAAAATGTTGAAAATTCTTTACTGTTGTTGGGAATAGTAAGTCCTGAAGTTTTAGATTTTTTTTAAAAACAGAAAATTTAGAAACATGTTGACTTGTAGATTGGCTATTGTGCCTTTTTTGTGCCCCATGGACACATGAGACGAGACCCCCAGCGGCTCACCATCAACTCTTTCATGCAGATTGTATGAAAATTAAAATTCAAAGAAGATGAATAAAAAATTTCACCAACTACAATGTTGCTTTCTCAACAAGAAGCTCAAGAAATTAAACAAAATACATTTTGTGAATTTAGTTTTGATTCTTTAATGGGAGAGTTCATTTCAGTGTTAATATTTAAGCTGTTCACTATCAATAGCAAAGTATTTACCGAGCTCAGTCTCCGGACAAGGATCTGCTTGTCTTTACCTTAAAACAGTCGCTGAAGCCAAATACGGAGTCAAGAATAGCAAAGCCATGACACAACAGCTCCAGTCAGTTTGTAGTCCGGGATCGCTCATCTGCAGATGCATATTTGGGTGGCATGTTTGATTTAGCACAGACTAGCTGGCCTGAGGAAACGGGATCGCGCTGTGTCTCACTGTAACAGTGACACGGATTATTTGTGCACACATGGCTGTGTGCACACACACAACAATAGAGAAAGACTCTTGCGTGTGGGGGCGCACGCGCACACCCCCACACACACACACACCCACACACAAATGAGCACACACAGAAGTGGTACTTTGAGATGACACAAATGTAAACTGAAAAGGAGCCTGCGCTTTGCCATGAAAGCCTGAGAAGTGTTCAGGGTTCACCTTAAGTCAAGCCAGTACGCAGCAGAGCGAGTGTTTATGAAACACCGACGAGCAAAAGGTGAAGAAAACTTTTACAGACAGACGTGTGACCTGAAAACAACCGGAAAGCAACTCAAATGTTTTCTTTTTTTAATGCTAATATACTCCAGGAAAGTTTAAAAAGCATCAGCTTAGAAGATGATGATACACTATAACAACTAACTCAGAACAAACGCAGAACAGAAAAATGGCCTCAGCAACAGAGACATAATATGCTAATGAGCTAGAAAAAGACAGATCAGACTGCAGCTGAAACGATACATCAGATTAGTCGTAATGAATCGATTACAGAAATAATCGTCAACAAATCATTGACTTATTTAATCTTGTAGTATAATGTTTTTCTAATATTGCATAAAAAAGACTGCAGTAGTTCAGTGACAAATCTGCAAAATGTGCCAGAGTCTTGGATAAATCTATTGCACAACAATTAATAACAAATAATTAATTAATAATCGATGCACTGTATTTACAAAACAATGGATGAGCAATTATTTGGATGCTCAGCTGTTGAAATAATTAATTTGAAGTTCCCTATCCTCAAACAGTTCTGAGAAAATGGGCTTGGTCTCAGGAGGTCTTTTGCTTTAAGCATCTCACCCTACTAGAGGAGCAGCTGTGCATTAACTACAGTCATTTAATGTCTTCACAACTTCATACTTCAGTCACTTGTGGTATTGTAACAAAGTGGAAGTGATTTGAAACAACTGCAACTAAGCCTCAAAGTGATCAGCTGATGATGAGAAGCATAATATGCACAAGTCAGCTACTTTCTGAAATCTGGAGATGCAGACCTCAAAACTTCATGTGGTCTTCAGATTAGTCCAAGACCAGTGTGGAGTGGGCTCAGTGGGCTCAGAATGGGTTTCCACAGCTGAACAGCTGCATTCGAGCCTTAAATCATCTAGTGCAACACACGGTGTTGAAAGCAGTGGTGTAAAGCACACAGTAACGAGACTCTAGAGCAATGGGGAGACATGATAAATCATGCCTCGCTGTTTGATAATCCAATGGTTCAAGCTGGGTTTGGCAGGTGCCATAAGAGCAGCCTTTCGCTGACGGCATTTTCCTTTTATTCATATTTGTAGGAAGGTTGATGAGTGAGTGGTGTGACAATGTGGGACAAAGCAGAATTTGCTGTGATAAAGTAAGTTAAAAGCAAGTGGAAACAAACCGAGATTTTGGCTGGTGACCATAATTGGACAATTTTGATTTTAAAATCATCTGATGGCTTGAAATTGGGGCTCTGTTTCTTTAAGAACCTCCTGTCCTTTCTGACACTCTGCCTTCAGTATGTCATCCAACAATGCTTCTCCATCGCCATTAACAACCGTTCTTAGAAGCCTTGCAGTTTGTATAACGAGCTCAGCAGATGTGCAGTTTCACCTGGTGTTTGCTAATTGCTGCTGCCGCTAGTCTGGAGGAACTGAGTGGGGAAGGGGTGGCAGAAGGGTGCTCTGTGAGGCAGAAGCTCAGCGGGAGACTTAGCCTTCAAGGCTGAGGTTTGGGTAAACAGGCAGCACCTTTCAGGAGCAAGCGTTAAGATTTCTCAAACACGCATTAATGAGTCAAAGCAACACACCGGGTATAGTTTTGATGAGGGAATAGCATTAGATCACCACATAAAGCTATTAAAAAGTCAATTTCTCGTAATACCCCCATTTAATCGGTGACCTCCCAGTAGGAAACTGATCGATGATTGTGCCTACGCAAGTACTTCCAAGTGCCGATGCATTAGCTAACTTTTAAACCCTTTCTCATCATGCCTGGCTTTAACCAGTTCTTCTCCAGTCAGCCCTGACTACAGTCGTCTCCATTTGCAGATCCTGTGAGGTTCGTCCGTGTTTTTGGAATCACCTCAAGGGTGATACACACTGGTCGAAGCTGGATATTGTGCGCGCTAGAGCTTTGATTGGCAGCAGACTGCATTCGTTGATTAGCCCGTTGATTTCTCTTCAAACAACAACATCTCAACCAATCCACAATGAGAACAAAGTAGAGAGGCAAGTTGATAATTTCATGCTCAAACCTTGATGTCCAGACCTTTTTCTCAGTTCTGGTGGAAGAGCACACACCATCAACTGGACATTGGAACCCACCAAACAAATAAGCATAGAGAAATTTCGGGAAGATAGCCACCCAACGGTACACGCGCAAAATGACATGACTGGAGAATCGACCACAGCTCCTGTGCACTCATGGCCGGTCCACGATCCCAGCCAAGTTCCTGTTCTTATTCACTCCCACATAGTGAGGAACACACTGTCAATGCAGACACACCCAACTTGGTTAGAACCAAGCAAAACACTAGCCGGCTAGACTGAGTCTTGACAATGGAGAAGGGGATTTACAAAGCATTCTTTTTTCATTCTGAGACGTTTTTCACTTTTTCGTACCAGGTAGCTTCTTAACAATGACCACACTTTTGTACATAATAATGATTGCTGAGTCTGAAACTTCAGTACTGAGGGGCAGGTGTCCTGCAACTTTTAGTTTAGATGTGTTTCTGCCTTTTAACACTTGAATCAAATAATTTGGTGATTAGAAGAACTCCCAGAAACTTAACTGAATGCCGTTTGGTTGAGGTGCATTGCACCAGGGATGGATCTAAACGCTACAGGACAACAGCTCATGAAGACGAGAGTCTGACACCCAATGTTAACAAAAACAAACTCCAGCCAAACAAGATGAAAACATTTATGTTCCGTTAAAGTAAATACATGTTTTAATCAATGAAGTCTTAAACAATTAGGCAACATTGCAGTCCAAGAACTTTTTTGCGATATGCATGTTGCACATTGTCCAAAATAGTCCCTCAGTGGATTGGTTGTTGATCCTTGGAAGCACAAGGGGAACTGAGCGACTAAGAAAACAGGACTCAAAGCCTGAGATTAGATTCATTCAGCCCACAGCGAGATCTGGAGCAAAGCTTTGACTAAAGGCAGACGGACAAACAGCATAAAAACAGTGTTACACAACAGGCCGCGAATACAGACGTGGGTGACAGGTGGGAGACTGAGGCAACGGGAGAGATAGCAACAGTGAGGAAAAGCAAAGGGAAGGATGTGAAAATTCAAAGTGTTGCAGGCACAAACACGGGAGACAGACAATTTATCATTAATCCCACTAGCTCATGTGGTGTTATAACTAAAACACTGACTTTAGATTAAGGAAAAAACTACAGTCGGAAGTTGACATCCACTCACAATGGGAATGAATCTCATTAATGTTTCATTTGGGCTATTCTTAGTTTGGGCTGCAATGATTATACTGAATACAACTTCAGTGAAAGTTAGAAACAGATTTGAAACTATTATTGTACCTCGTCTCTCAATCTAACTGGCACAGTTAATCAGATTAATTGTGATTAATCGACTATTAAAATAACCATCAACTATTACCGTCAACTGGATGCTCCAATTATTAATTGGAGCATCCAAACTCTGTGTAGGGCCATTTGATGAAAGAACACAACGCTCAGAGCAGTAAATAAGCCAAAAAACTTTACAAAAAATACACACATTTTGCATTTAAATGTATGGATACACTCCCACTAACATGCAGATTTTTTTTAATAGCTGTGGAGCTGCCATTAGCCTTAATGTAAGCTTTCCAAAGCTATTTTGTTGTGTGCTTGGGATCGTTTTATTTTAGGAAGACTCAAATGTTGCCGTGTTTTGACCATCTGGTCCAAACGGTCTGCCACAGCTGGAAGAAATGTTATGTGAATGTTCAGGAACAAACCAGGAACCAGCATGGAGTGGAAACTACAGCAACACTAGTGTCACTGTTCACTGTGAAAACAGCTTCACATGGCCATGAGCTGAGAGGGGGGCCCCTGCTGCAAAACTTGACACCTTCAAGCTCGACGGAAACATGCAGCTTTCCCAGGTGGACAATCCAAATGTCTTGGAGCAAAAGTATTGACTTGAACGGAACCAAACATTAGCTGGCTAGATTGAGCTACTGACAAGCTGCATGTTTAAAGGCATCCATGTGAGGCTTTCAAACTTAAGAGAACACTTCTTGTTGTGAGACATGGTGGCGGCACCATCATGCTGAGGGTCTGGCATGCTGCCAGTGGCTCTGATACACCAGACAGCTCCACCTTAATTGAACAGCTGGATGGTTTCAGGATGGGTATGTCGTTGTTCCAACTGGTCACCGTTAGGCTGCTGGGACGGCTAACATTGTATAAAAAAGGCTTCAGTGTTTAAATGAAAAATCTGTTGAATGATATTTTTGGATATGGTTAATCGTCAGAATAATCGATAGATTAATCGATTACTAAAATAAGCATCAGTTGCAGCCCTAAAATAAATGATCAAAAAACGCACAAAAGAAATAATTCCCACAGTGAAGTGAACTTTTGAATAGTGTTCTGTATATTCAGAACTGTAGGACAGCGATGATCGGGGATAGTTACAAACACAGTCCTGAATAAATTCTTCAGTCTAACGGAAAGAAAACACTTCCGCCATCCTGACATTTGCTAACATTAGTATATATATTTTTAAAGCTCCATTCATTTTTTAAAGCAGTTCCAGCTCCTCAAAACAGAATCCACATTCCAGCCTAATTTCTCTCTCCCTTTCTGAACAGGAAGCTGCTGCTCGGTGTTTCAGCGGAGCAACTGGATGCCATTCAATCTCCGCTTTTCTCTCCTACAACAAAAGCTGCTTGTCAATATCCCTCTCTTTTACTGTTTGCCAGCCTGGAAATAGAGAGTGATGGCACCATTTAGAGCCAAGAGTGAATACACTCTGACATAAGGACCGACAATAGAGCAGACAGTTTCTTTTCACCAGTGACCTAAGATTAGACATCCCACGAGGAATTCCCTGCTGGAGAGATTAGTTTCTGTGATACAGGCTCGCTCCGTGTGTGTGTGTGTGGGTGTTTTTTTTGTGTGACGTGTCGACATGAAACATTGGTGAAAATCTATGTTTTATACTTCACAACATGTTATTATAGATAATTTTGGCAGTTTCTAAAAGATGCCCTCTGGTTATGCAATTAATCTGATAAAAGAATGTAAAACAGGTAAATCTTGGTTACAGTTGTCAGAATTCATTAAATATATTCCAAATGCCATGCAGACAGAGTTTCTTTAACAAAATATTAGTAAGCCGTGATTTAGAAGTGTGGACAACAATGTGAATTTCAAAATAAAAACAAAACAAATTAGAAATACAGTTGTATTATTTACAAGAGCATATAAATCCATCACTATGCATTTGATTATTTCATGTTCACTTTCTTTATAAGTCAGCCTTTTAAGATGTAATGCTAAAGTACTGAATCTACAGCATTGTACTTAAATACTTGTTTATTTAATTATCTTTCTTTATGTGTAGCAGGTGTCATTAAATTATGAAATTAATAATCATTTACCACATTTCTACTCAACACCCTACGCAATCTGTTGCACTTTTTAAGTGTTTAATCTGTTCGGTTTGATAGATCTGTTTATTTTGTTACAAGAAAATACATGTATTTGCTGTAAACGCACTAACATAATTTCACTATTTAATTCATCAGCTTGAAATCAGGGAATGCAGAGCTGCATCACAGTATTTCCTTAGAAAGGCTCCAATATACTGTCGGGTTCAAATGAACAGATTTATTTGTTCATGTAAGTCATAAATCTTCACACCACTCAGGGGTTTTCTGTGAAGTACCACAGGGTTCAGTCAGTTCTCTTTACTTCACATTTGATTCCAATTGGTAAAATCATCAGACAGCATGGGATACATTCCCACTGTTTCGCTGATAAACAGTGAATCTGATCTGGTAAGTAGACTACAGGTATGTCTGGAAGACATAAAAACCGAGATGGCTGAACATTTTCTGCTTTTAGATTCAGACAAGACAGAAGTTGCCGTCTTTGGAGCTGATCCTCTGAGAAGCAGACTGGTTCACCGCACTGTGTACCATTAAGCTGGCATCTGGCAACAAATGAAGAACCTTGGTGTCATCCTTGACCACGATGTGTTATTTAAATCCCATAAAAACCAGTTTTCTAGGACTTTCCTCTTTCACCGCTACAAAACGGTGAAAATTAGAAATATCCTGTCCTGCAGAAAAACTAGTCAATACATCTGCTACTTTAACCTGGACTACTGTAGAAAAACTTACTTAAAAACTCAGATGGAAATTAAAAACAGAGATCATGTTGTTCTTCATTGGCTCCCTATTGAATCCATAATACTCCTGGTCACATATAAATCCCTTAATAATCAAGATCCATCATACGTCAGCGGTTTGATTGTTCCATCTGTTCCTTTAACAGAGCACCTCGCTCTCAGTCTGCAGGTTCACAACTGGTTCCTAGAATTTCTATAAGTAGAATGGGAGGCTGATCCTTTAGTTATCAGGTTCCTCTTCTGTAGAACCAGAGCCCAGCTTTAGACACCCTGTCTACTTTTTAAACTTAAAACTGTCATTTTACATAAGGCTCAACGTTAGAGCGATGCTCAGGGCTAATCTGTGTTGCTGTGTTTCTCTCCTAGATGAGGCGTCTGAAGGACCTACAGCTGCCAGTGACTTTCCTTTTTCCTTTACATAGAAAGTACTCCTGGATCAGTGCCTCTGTGTGTGTATGTTTCGTCTTCTGAAACCGACCCAGTTGCCTGCAGCAGATGGCCGCTAACCCTGAGCCAGGTTCTGGTGGAGGTGTCTTCCTGTTAAAGGGGATTTCTCCTCCCCACTGTTTCTACATGCATGCTCAGTATGAGGGATCTCTGCAAAGATAAAGACTCAAAGCAACTGACTGTTTCTCCAACTGAGGAGGATTAATCGCTGTTAGTGACTCGATGTAATCTGACGGGCTTCCATACTCTTTGACCAATCTGAATGATAAAATGAACTTTTCTGCATTGTTTTAATAGCTGAAATTGAATTCAAATATGCATGTAATTGACTTTAGATCCATCAGAACGATTGAACTGACGACATAAATGTAGAAATTGGATGTTTTTTGTAAAGTAAGGTAAGGTAAATTTGATTTACTGTATGTTGCACAATTTCAGCAACAAGGCAGTTCAAAGTGCTCAACATGAATTATAAACAAAATCACAAATGAAAAGCAAAAGAAAACCACAAAGCGTTCCACAATTTATAAACTAGTAGGAGTTTATCTGGATAAACTAACAGAAAACAAAAGTAAAAGCATAAAACTATATATTGGTTTCCCATGTTTAATAAGAATATGATGTCTGGAAGTTATAAACCAGTAGGAGTTTCTCTGGATTCTTGTTCACACTTTCTAAGTTTTCTCTAGTGGTTTCTACAGAACAATGTGTTGAGGTGACATTTGTTGTGAATGGGAACTATACAAATAAACTGAACGAAATTAATTTATGAATTACTTAATAATTCAATAAATTATACAATTTTAATAACTGTGAAAACATTCAACTACTGTATTTGCAGTTTTATTCTAATTGCAATGTTTTAAACCCCTTAACTGTCATGAGCCCTAAGTGTTTTTTGGGGAGACAGTTAAGAAGTTAATTAATTATTTCATGTATTTACTTGTTAATTACATTTTTGCTATACAATCTAAACAACCTGCTGCATTTTTTGCTGTTTTATTCAATTTTTATGTGATTTTCAGTTGAATAAAAACTCAAAATAGAAATATAGATTACATGTTGTATCACTGTAGTTGTCCAATCAGAAGAGTCTGACAGATTTCAAAATTGTATAAATGACAGACGTCTGTCTGTCTGTCTGCCCTCTCTCTGGGCTCTGCAGCCTTCCACTAAAGTTCGCGGACGCAGCATGATGAGCACTCGTGTAATCTACTGAAGCCCACTGCAATAGCCCATCTAAGAACAGTAAATCCAGCCGGCCCTCACCTTGTCGACAGCAAAATCTCAGCTCACACCGCCGAGCAGCGGCGTCAGAACACGAACCCAACCAGAGCATGAGCCAAAAAGAGAGCTAAAACAAAATCCACGAGAGGGCCACGACCTTGTCTGCATCTAAACAAGCTTATCAAACACACCAGCTTTCTGGCAGTCGCACATCTAAGCCCTCTCTCCAAATGTAATTTTATCTGGTGATCCTTGAGCTGTCGGTATCCATTTATGTTGTTATTATGCAAGTTGCAAACAGTCGTCTGCAGCGAGGATTTCAAAATCCATTTGTCATATTTGAAGATTAACGGTCCTAATCTCAGTGGCACAAGCATGCATGATTCAAAATACATCTGCAGAGCCGTGCCCCAGAATGTCAAGACCACACAGATCCCCGCAAAACCACCGTTTGGTGTAATTAAGATTTTAAACGAACAGGGTGATCCACGTTCCCTAAATACATCTGTTGAAAGCTCCTAATATAGACCATGTGATTTATTTTCAGATCCTAGGAAATGTGGAATGACACCTAGAACGTTTAAAAATAAAACCTGCCTACACTTCAGGTGCTCCAATCTGAGAGTTATATTCTGATCTCTGCTTAATTTTAACTGGATTAGGGGGTCGGATAACATCGTTCAGCTCTGTCTAATCACTGACGCCAGCCAGACCTGATCAGTGCACACACTCAGTGTACTGCCAGCCTATATACCCTCTTGAAGTCATTTTCTTGAACTGTGATGATCTTTCAAGCCTTTACTGCAGTTCAAGTGCTTTTTTGTGATGACATCGCAACCCAAAAACAACTCTGAAGATGACCTTATGCATCTGTCAGCTGGCTTGGCATTTTAAGTGAGTTCATTCTGCAACCTGGTGAGGAAATCAGAGGTAAACAGCCACTTACCTTTCAGTTTCTCGATTGCACTCTGCCCTGCTCTCTCGGCCACCTGCCCATCCTCCCTCTGGTAGCGGTCGTCCAGGAACCGGGCAGTAGCTTCGGACAGATGAACCTTCCCCGCCATGCCCAGCTGCTCCATCAAGTTCGCCAGATTGACGTCGTTCGACCACACGTCAAACTTGAACCTTTTCATTCCCAGGATCCCGCACAGCACGGTGCCCGTGTGGACACCGACCCGCATGTTGACGGTCTCGCACGTCTCCTGGCAGAACTGCTCAATGGCCTGGATCATGCCCAATCCCATCTCAACGCAGCAGTACGCGTGGTCTGGTCTGGGCTCGGGGCACCCTGCGACGCAGTAGTAGCAGTCTCCCAGAGTGCTGATCTTCTCGCAGCAGGTCAATTCACAGAGTCTGTCAAAACGTCCAAACAGGTCATTAAGGAGACCCACCAGGGCCGGCGCCTTCTTGTTGGCGGACATTTTTGTGAAGCCCACAATATCGGCGAAGAGGATGCTGACAGGCTCCATGCGTTTCATGTTAAAGGGTCTGAATATTATCTGTCCTCGGGGTATCGAGGTCTTTTTACGTCTGTGATTGCTATGAGGGTTATTCTTAGAACTTATAACACTTTGGCTTTGGAGAGCCCCTCCGCTCCCTCCGCTGCCCACTGCCACGGCCGAGGCAGAGCAGGCACCGGAGGAATATCTCTTGCCAGAATTCTCGCCGCCGCCCTCATCGTCGCCCTGCTTCAGCAGCTCGTCTGCAACTGGTCTCGGCATGACTGAGTGGATCATCCTTTCCTTCAAGGCCTTCTCCACCTCCAAGTCTTTGCCGTGCATTATGGCTTGGCCCACTTTCAGAAAGGTGCTGCGGGATCGCACCTCGGACATGATAAAAAGATGAATGCCAATGACGTGTGCGCACAAGTGGAGTAGACCCTTGCCCGGGCCAAGCCAGAGGAGTGTGTTTTGCAAACTTGACACCTGTCCAGTAGCTTCGTAATTCCTCTGAAGCAGTGGCAGCCATCCTAAAGCCTCAAATAAGACAGAATACAGGAGGCCCAGCATCACTGAGGCATACAGACGGACATGGAGGACGCTGTATACTAATAACAGGACCTCGATGCAGAGGGAAAAGGTGCCAACGGGGGAGATGCAGGACATCTGAGGCGGAATCTCTTTGTTCAGAGAGGTGTAAGATGCGTTCACTTCGGCAGCCCAGTCATAGGTAGCAGTTTGCATCTGTGGAGCCAAAGTGATGGCAAATGTAAGGACTATTAGCAGCAGGGAGGTCTGGTTGTACAGCCACATGTAAGGCTTGGTAAAAGTGAACAAAAACAAAAGCGCCAGCAAGGCCAGAAAGGAGGCAGTGGGGGCGAGGAAGGTCACGGGACGACAGCGGTCACTGTTCACCCCAAAGTACACCCCCCAGAGTAGAGAAGCCACTGCCAGGTAGAAGAGGACATAACGGAAGCGCCTCTGCTTCTGTGGAAAGCACCTTTCCTGGCAGGCGTCCTCCAGGACGGAGGAGTCAAACTTGGGGTCCCAGCACTGGGCAGCGGAGCGCTCAAACAGTGGAGGGGCCTTCTTCTGCACATTGGGAGTGTAAGTTATGACGGGTCTGGAGTCTGCCGAGCTGCAGCTGGAGGAGATGCTGTACTTGTGGAGGGCAGGTTTCACTTTACTGGCACCCCCTCCACCACCGCCTCCTCCTCCTCCTCCCACTCCTCCTTCACTCTTTGCAACCCGAAGTGGCTCATGATGCTGTTGCTGCTGCTGCATCCGGGTGGAATTATTGGCAATCCGCACCGTGATGGCGCCATCACCCCTGGCTGAGTCGCAGCTCACCTCCGTGCCGTGCATAAGAAGCTGCCTGTGATGTTGCAGAGTGGCCATGTTGACTAGTGCTGACGAGCGGAGGCGATAGGAGATGGGAGTGGGGTAAGCGGGGAGGGAGAGGCGGTCACTGAGGTGTTGAATCAATCAGTCATTTACTCTGGTGCCGCCGAGTCAAATGAGGGAAGGTGGAGGGCAACACTAACATGGGAGGCAGAACAAGAAAAAAAAAACAAAAAAGGATTTTGTCGGAAAATTAACACTGAAGGGGGGAGGGGTGACAGACGAATCGGCTACGCGCAGTCACTCACGTCAAGACGCGCACAGAACACCATTCTGCAGCTTTGCCTTTGCGTCAGTGCTCGCATTGCACGCGTCCCTCTCCACAGAGGCTGTCCGGTGTGCTCTCCAGCCGCGGTGCAAACATTCTCATCATCACGTTTTCTTCCTCCTGGACTCAGCATCCTTCTCGGCAAGCGGCTGCTGGCGGCGGCGCCACAGATTTTCTCTCCTTCAAAACGTGAACGACTGGCGATGATCTGCCGCTGAATGTGCGCAATTAGAAAGTTTCGCCCATCGTTGCTTAATTGGGTTGTTTGAATGAGGAATAATAATGATGATGATTATGATAAAAATAGATGTCAACAGTTGGTTGCAATGGTTGTACTGTCCTTGTTGTAACACCCTGCACAACTCCTCTATTTATACTCCTTTCCCACGAATAAAATACTATATGTACGAGCAGCAACCGGTGCTAGGAAGAAGAAAAATAACACATAAAATTGCACTTCTTAGAAATAATACAAATGCAAAAAGAAAAAAAATTAATAGCTTATCAAAAGAGAACGGCGACCTTAAACGGATGAAAAGTCTTAAAGCAGTTAATTAAAAAGTGTGCGAGCTGTAATTACCTCCCACTGATTCCACTCTAATGCTCGGCTCAGTGCGCGAAGGCTTTCCATTTCTCATTCCCAAGATTCCCCTGCCATCTTTATTGCAGCAGTCCCCCTCCATTTTATATTATTAATATATATATTTTTTAAACGCGAGTATTTATTTATATATTTTTGTGTGGACACCCGACTCACAGAGGAGGCCCCTGACAGCCAGGCCTATTCCCACGGATGCAGCCCCGTCCTTTCCTGAACTCCCAGCTCCGGATCTCCTCTGTTTATTCCCTCCCCTCTTTCTCTCTCTCTCTCTCTTTCTCTCTCTCTCCGCTTTTCCCAAAGAGAGGGTCTCAGGATCTGCCCCTCCCTCCCTCCCTCCCTTACTTCCCCCTTTTCAAAGACGCATGATCCGCACTAGTAAAAGACAGAAAAAAATAAGAATTCTCTATGCACTGCCCCAGTTCTTTTTTCCCCCCTTTTCAGCGTGTGTTTTGCCTCTGCTGGGAGTGCCTGCAACTTGTTGCGCGCAGTTGGCAAAACATATATGCAGCTACGGGGAACGGCTTCGCTTCGGACCAGGCTGGGCTATAAATAGTGATGATCAAAACTCTTTCAAATAACACCACCCCGCTGCATGTAAAAAAAAAGGAAAAAAAAAAAGAGGGAATGCTTTTTCTTGAACTTCTTCCCAGAAGCACGAGGATTGCTTAGGCTAAAAATGTTATGGTAAAGCCTCCACCCCCCATCTCAAAGCCTCCCAACTCCCAAACTTTTTTTCTCTCTCTCTCTCTCTCTTCCAGGCCGTATTTCCTGCGTTTGGAGCGGAGACCCAGTTTGGAGTCTCTGCTTATTTGGAGATGAGGCTGGATTTCCTCCCCTCGCATTCCCTTGGAGCAAAGAAGGGGAGAAAATCCACAGAGCGGCTCTGGCTCTTGGTGATCCTCGTTTGGATTATCCAGAAAGAAAGAAAAAACCCACACACACTCTCCTTATCTCCAGATCGCAAGCAATTCCTCAGGTCTGGGTAGCACTAGTTTTCGCTGGCATGCATGTGTCCAAAAAAACACAACACTGTGCGCTCCGGCGGTGGTGCGTCCTCTTCCGTCCGTTCGGTGGCTGGTTGCCACCCTTTCCCCCCCCCCTCCACGCCTCCACGCCTCCGCCCCTCCGTGTCTTAGCTCTCGGACGTAGTTAGGGTCTGGAGGAAGACAGAAAAGACAGACGGCTGTCTGTGTCTCCGTCTCGTCCGGGCGACAGAAAGCTCCTCACTCTTGGAACTGCCACCATCTTCGCTGCAAGTGGGTCGGAAATCCTTCCCCAGCTGTTGTGGCGGCGCTGGTTGGCCAGACCAGGAGGTCTGCGAAGTTAACTGTGATCGTCAAGAACACTACTTCCGGTTTTAGGCTTATATATTAAAAAATAAATAAATAAATAAAAAAGACGATTTAGAATTGGTACATTCAGAGAAATGATATGTTTCACCGGTGGTATACCATAATTCATTACGATCGAAATTTATTTTAGTAGTTCAAGTCAACAGCGAGAATCTCTTACAGACTCAGTTCTGTTCTCGAAAACTTCAATATTCAGTTTCTCAGAAAACTTGGTGATTACGTCACACCAATGGAAAAAAAATTACCTTTAGGAGTGAAAAGTTATTTTGTGAGCATGACCAAGACAATCATCAGGAAGACTCACAATTAAAAGTATCGCATATCTCAGATTTAAATCCCACTAGTAATAATAGAACAAAAAATATCATGTATTTGTTTCTCATTTTATTGCAGTTTAGTTTTTTTGCTTTTCAACATATTCTTAAGTGGATTTAGGTCTGAATATTCAATGAGCGGTCCCAATTGATAAATATGATCTGACCTGGACCTTTCTACCTCTCTCTGTATGTTTATATAATATTATTGTTTTTTTTATATAGTGCAATTTGGGATTAAGCACCTTGCCCAGAGGCACATTGACATGTGACAGGAGGAAGCTGGAATTGAACCTACAACCTTCCGATTGCAAGACAACTACTCTTACCACTCCGCCACAGTCGCCACTGTCTGTATGTTTACTGTCTGTATGTTGACTGTCTTTGCCCTGCTGAAACCTCCAGCTTCATTTCCAAGTCTTTAGTACTGAGATGTTAAAAACTAACCACAACTGTCTTCCTGACCTATCTGCTGTCTTTTTTGGTCTTCATGATTCTGTTTGTTCACTATTGTTCTCCAACAAAACAGCTGGGTTTATCTTTACTAAATAGGAAGACAACCGGTTGGACTAGATTTCATTTATTGTTATGATTACTTATGCAACATATTTCTGTGTCTGCCAATGGAGTTATAAAATTAATGTCTTTATAATTAGCCAACACTGAGATTTGGGATTGTTGTGCTCGATTACACTGATCTATATGGAAATATAAAATGAAGCTAATAAGGGTGGTGAGTATTGTAAATAAAATGGTTTAATGTTAAATGTTAAATCTGGGTCTTGAATGTACAAGTTGCTTTAGTCCTAATCGGGTTAAAATGTAAGTACAAGCCACGACAGACTCCACCATTTAGCAACCAATAAACAAAGGAACAAATGTCTGTAAACAAAAAACAAAACAGTATAACCAACAAAGAAAGAAAATAAGCAAACTAAACTATGCTTTCTATTCAACTTTCAAGTCAATGTTAAAAAGCAACATGCTTTTAATTTGAAGGCACAACTCAACTTCTGATCTCTATATGCTTCCCTTTGTTTGACTTGACAGGTTGTTGTTAATATTACTGTGACATTTAGATCATTGGTTTTCACTTTTTTTTGTTTTAGTTCCTTTTGCCCACATTACATTAAGTGTCAGCGGCTACTAAAAAAAAACGTCTCTCAGTTTTTTCTTCTTACTTTTTAGTGAACGCTGTTCTTTTCTATATCACAAAATGTCAGAAAAAACATCCACAAACATAGAGAGACCTACAGGTTTGACATTTGTAGAACCACTGACATGCATATCTTTTCTAATCCTGATCTGCAAAAATTATACTAATTAAAGGAATAAACTACTCTCTGGCTCTTAGTTAATTATTTCAACTGTTCCTCCTGGGTGAAGTGATTATATGATGTGGGAATTCTATGATTTAAAAAAAAAAGAATTAGATGCAAATGTTTGCATTTGTTATGGATTTTTTTCAGATTTTTTTCAGCTCACTAATGACCCATAGATGCTTACATACATACCTCTTGATGCTACATATATTCATACATATATATAGACATATGTACGTCATTTGTTGCAATGTCTCTTAGCAAGGTCAACCTCATCATTTACCTCAATCCACAATTTAAGTTGATCTCAACGTTGTTGTAAATATATGGAGTCTCAACTGGGGTCATAAAGTCTGTTAAAAAAATAATAATAATAAAATTTGAAACTGGAAAACAAAAAAATAAATTAAAGTTTAACTCCATAAAGGCCTTCCACTGTAGCCACACAAAGCTCTTCTAATTTCCCAGAAGGTACAGCACTGTAGAAGTATTTAAGCATTTACAAAAACATTTTAAAAAGTCGCACAATATCCTTTATGACTCAGACCACAGTTGATGTTTTCATTCATTGCCCACTACGATTTCTGGTCTTTCTGTTAATATCCATCCATCCATCTTCTAACACCCTGGTCCCTAATGGGGTCAGGAGGGGTGCTGGTGCCTATCTCCAGCGAGACATTTCGGGCGAGATGCTGGGTACGCCCTGGACAGGACGCCAGTCCTTTCTCTTAATATATTATTCTAGTTACATTTTACTGTCGAAGACGGAGCACAATTTGAATATTAATCTCAGGGGATGTGTGATCTCTATGCATCGTTCTTGTGAGAGAGCTTGGCGTGTGGGTGGTGCGCTGAGAGCTTACAAAGACAGGACTGTTGTGGGATTTGATAAAACCCGTCTGATAGGTCTGCTCTGAAACTGTGCCGAGAACCTTCGAGCGCCGTGGCTCAGCTCATCAAACACAGACGACAAGAGCTCAGGCATGTGTTCGAGGGTGTAAGTTTTATTCATAAATCCACAGGTGAAGTCATGTAAAGTTGAGAATGAGCCAGAAGGGAAAGGAAGGCCATGCCTCCAAGCTGGTTCACAGACTGAAAAGAGGGCAAGAAAGAGCATTTCTGCTAGTTTGCTGTTATAATTAAGTCTGGAAACTCTTTACTCTTGGTACAGTAATATTCAAAAGCTACAGTTGCATTGCTATGAGGATCTTCTCTGCAGAGCAGCTGATTGTAGACTGGCTACCAAAAGAGAGAGACTGACTAATGAACAAGCCAATATCAGTTTTACCTGTTACTCTGCATTGTAGAGTAACAGCATCTTCACCCAAAACGAAGATGTCAAACTCATCTTCGTTTTGGGCCAAATCAAGGTAATGAATCCTCTTAAAGGGGCCGTTGTGCCGAATGTATAAAACCTGTTCACAAACTGTTAAAAAAATCAACGAATTCTTAAAATTAAATAATATTATTGAACATCTTTTCAGTCCCTCCAGGATTTCGTGATTCTTTTTGTATTCCAGTATTTGTGGTACTAATTTGGAAATATTTGCAATACTTGCGCTTATTTGTAACAGTAAATGCAGCTTTTTATTACTCGCTGTATGGAAATTGGACTATAATCTGATATCAATTAAGACAGAGGCAGATGTTTAGTGCAAGTAAGAAGGTTTTTGACAATTTTTTTTTAGAAAAATCTGCAATAAACTTCCAATTCTTAGCAAAAAAAAAGGAGCGGGGATTTGTTGATTTTGTGTGAATTTCCACAATATTTCTGAAGAAACTGGAGGGACTGATTGATATAATTTGGCAGTAAACAGATAAAAATTGCGTCAATTTGACCGAAAACATAAACACTTAGTGTTTAGTCTAGAATCTAGAGGGCCACATAAAAAGCTATGGCGGGCAGGATTTGGCCCACAGGCCTCGAGTTTGACACATTGTATATTTTGGTTCATAATAATGCATCAAAAAGAAGAAATGAAGTTCCTATAAAATGCACTCACCATCGTGAATAGATGTTTCACCCTATTCACGATCAATAAAATTTAGCTTTTTTCGACAAAAAAAAAATCCCTTTAATATCAAAATGAAAACTGATTTCTACAAAAAAAGAAGAAAATTGTCTAAAAATATGTACCATAAAATCAGAAATTTTGCTAGCTTTTCTAAAGCTTGAATCAGCTCGTTCGGATTTATCTTCAGAGAAAATTAAACTTTGACTCACTAAACTGCAGTGATCCAGAGATTATAACCAGCTCATCAAATATGTTCAGAACAGAGTGGGGAGGTACGAAAGTGTAAATCCAGTGCAAATTTTGCTCATTTGCATAAACAGCTACATGCTACTTTTATCATTTTTCCCCCTGCACAAGATATGATTTATTTCGAGATTTTACTTCCTGTTTGCATTTAAATCAGAGGCAAGGCAATCCCAAACTTATTTTCATTCTCTACCTTTGAAAATCCTTTGAATCGACGCATTGAACCGAAGCGCCATCTGGTGTCAAGTTTTAGTCACTGCAAAAGAAAATGACCAACAGCTTTAAGGAATCATAGCTGTTATCTTAATAATAGGGATATATTAGCATTCTTCTGTTGCACAGTTACTGTGAAAACAATTATTTGTTCTTTATTAAGAAATATTCACACATTAATGTCAAACCCTTTATTATTATTATTAATATTACTATTTATTTATCTCTAAAAAACAACCCCCTGCCCCTGAAAATAACATTTTACTCTTTCTAGATGTCTACATTTGTTGGTAAGAAAAAAAAGTTAGTATACCTTACCATTGGTGAAAATGTTTTCACTTCTCGAAACACTTCTTGCAGTCATCTTTTTGTCTTTGACATCTTTCCACTCCTCACTTGCAGCTTTTAGATGTTTTAAGGATTTTTTTCCTCTAGGTTAAGTCACATCACATTATTTCAGTGAGATCAACAACTGGGCTTGAATCAATCCAGGACTGACTTTCCATTTTCTACCTTTCTGCCAGGCTAGATTTACTGTTATGCTTGGATAATTTTCTGTTGCTTAAATGGTTTTACAGTTGATGACACATTTTCCTCAAACGCCCTCTGACACACAGTAGAATCCATGATGGTCTCCGTTATGGAAGACCTGGCTAGGTGGTGCGTCAGAAAAACGTCCCCAAACACTGAAACTTGCCTCTCTATGCTTCACAATTGGTTTATGCCAAATCTTAACTTAGGCATTGCCTTCCTAAGCAATTCCACTCAGTTCTGATTATTTCCACAGCCCTGTCTGGGCTTTCTGCCATTTAAGTGGATTTCTGTGGTAAAATGTCTAATGGGACATAGAACAAAAGGAGAAGTTGAGAACGATGATTTTCTGCACCATTTTGAATTTGTAGTCTGCCTGTAGTTTCAACAATTTCAATGCAGGACATGAAGACAGGCTAAAGTGAATTAAATCAATATCCATCTTTTTTTACTTCATCCTCACAGTGGAGGATGATTGTTTACAGGGCAGGCGATTTCCAGTTAGCTTCATAGCATCGATCTGGCGCATTATATACATCTCTGCCAATGATTGTTAAGATTTAAAACTTCAACAGAGTCCACGCCTCCAGAAAACAATCGTTTCTCAATATCCGAGGGTTCTTCTGTCCAACAATTGTAAGCTTGTTGTAGACTTGTAATTTTGTACAGTCATTTTCCTGCAGGGTTTCACACCTGCAGGGAAACTCCTACAAGTTGAAGTTCAAGCAAACAGAACCACCCTTGAAATTAATCTTCAGAAACTACATCGTTTTTAAATTATATTTTAATAAAACATTTCGTAAGGCAAATTGATAACAATGAAATAATTTCTAGTTCAATAAGTTCCACGTTACCCAACATGTTCAGGTATTGTTCAGTTTCGATACCAGAACATTAGGCTTTAGTCAAAGGGAAGGAAACAGTGCTGCTGTTGTTTTTGTATCTGGTTATTTACTGACATTGAATCACACAAAACAAGGAAAATATTAAACAGAGTAAATACTGAGGACCCAACAGAGTGTATTTTAATGGAAAATGCCAATATGGTGCACAGCAGAACTGAGGTGAAACTAAACAACAATTCAAAGTTTTTTTGGGAAAAAAAGCTAGGAAATTGTAGCACATTTATTTCTTTCAGTCATCCTAACCTTCTCAGGACATGTTACAAAAAAGTAAAGTATATGTATTAGAGCAAAACATAGTTCAGAGCGAAGTTACAGAGCAAAATACAAGTGGAAACAGAGTGAGAACCCTTCCCTTCTCATTTTATTAGAACAAGGTATCACAAAACTCTGCTGTTTGTCTGAAATCCACGGTTCAGATCTGAAAATATAAAATATTACAAGGTCGGCTTTCCTTTTCAATCCCAGGAGCAGTGTGATGACTCCTCTGGTTAAAACAAATGAAAGAACGAGGAACATGAACAAGAAACTGAAAAATAATTTCTCTAAAACATAAACCTTGAAGTATATTTATGCTCTAGATATTCAATAAAGTTTGAAAATTAAAACTGTTGCAGAGAGGAATTTAAGGAACAGTTTAATTACCACAAGAAGTGAAGCTATTTGCTTAAAGCCAAACAAATAAAATTCTGCACCAGCGATATCAAAATATGGCAGTTCTTGGAACCTCTGGTAAAAGGTTGTTTGAAGGCTTGTATGAAAAACCTTCTATTAAGATAAAAAAAAAAAAAAATCACTGGTGCCACACCAATCAGGATTCCCTAAACTTCCAATAAAAGAAAAAGTGAAACGTTGAGGAGGTAATTCACCCTTTGGCCCTGGATGACTGTTGTTAGACGCCATCTAAATGCCAACCAGTTGTTTGGGAAGCATGCCAGGAAAAAGCCTTTTCTGTCCTAACAATCATGTATGTAAAGGCCGTTTGGAAAACTCTACTGGGACTTTAACTACAATTAGCTGCTGTGATGAGTGCAACAAAGAGTTGGGTCTGATGTGAAACAAAGAATTAATTCTTAGAAAAGCACCTTATTCTCACTGTTAGGCATGGTGGAGGTTCTGTGACGTGTGTTGGGTTTGTATCTCTCCTAGGCAGTCTGGAAATCTAGTTAGACTGCATGGAATTGTGAACTGTTTTAGACACCGAAAGATTTAAAATAAAAATCAGTGGATCTCTGCCAGAATACTGAAACTGGTTTGTCATAGGGTTTTTCAAGTGAAAAATTAGCAGAAAAATTTAGCTAAATGAATGCAGAAATGGCTCAGGAGTAAGTAAATCAACCTTCCTTCATGGGCATCTCACTTCCTGAGATGTAAATTCTATAGATGCCCAGGTGGGGGAGCTGAAGAGCAGAGACTCTGGATGATCTACTGAGTTTGTGCGAAGAGGAATGGTCTAATATGGTCTGTATGCTTGAAACTTGTAAAATATTATAAGAGAAGTAGGGGTGCAAATGAATGTGGCACCAATGATTTAGTGAAAAAAGAGCTGATGTTTTTTTCCCACTTGTATTTCAATTTAAAGGTAAGGTAAATAAAATGAATTGTATAAATGTATGGTAGAGTAATACACAATTAATTTAGGGATATTTTACACATCTTTATAAAGGATCTCAATAGGGCCCTGTATTGTTTTCCTCTGCTTCAAATACAACTAACAGAACATGTACGGCAAATATTCTTTCCATTTAAGTAGCAACACAAAATATCCTGAAGTCCATTCTGTATCTGGTCTTCTGCACATTTCCAGTCTTCCTGGAGCTATTCCTGGAATCCACACCAGTGGACATTATTTCAGGAAATTCTCTGGCTGCCTTCTGTCCTCTTCCCTTCCATCTCACTGCTTCCTCCAGCGATTTTTGGGTTTCTCCTCACACTCTGGACCTTCGCATGTACCGGGGAGAGGCGGCGGGTTTGCTGGGGCAGCCTTTGCCGGGGTGGGTGCCTCTGAGCTTTTGGTGACGCTGCTGAGCAGAGCCGGAAGCTCGTGCGAGATAGCCTTCTCAATCTTCTCCAGCAGACATCCGTCAGTCCAGCCGCAGTGCTGGGAGAGTTGCTTGAAGTTGGAAATGGGGTTGACCCCAAAGAAGTCCTGGTAAGCCTCCTTGTCGGGCAGGTCGAACTTGCTGACGTTGCTCTTGGCCAAAATGGACTTGAAGATGTAGTACTTATCGGGTTCGTTGACGATGTCTTGGAAAACCTCGTAGGGGTCTCCAAACCAGCCCAGCTTGTCATAGTAGGTCTGAAGGTAGCGGTCTACCAGCAGAGCGTGGATGCGTACTCGGATGGCGTGCTGGCGGATGAAGGCGATTTTGTTTTCTATCTGATTCTCAACCACCTGCACGGACAGAGGCAAGTTTAAGGAACAAAAATAAGAAAGCAAAGACAAGAAACAAGAACTGGTAGGAGAATACAGGTTTGATTGTAAGGATTAAACAAGTATGGAAACTGAATGGAAGAATAAATATCATCATTTCACGTGTACCCAAACGCTGACACTGTTAAAGTTTTCTGTTGCTATTTAAAAACACCCGCCACTTAGGGCAACAACTATTTTGGTAATCAATTATTCTGATAAAAAACATAAAAAATTTAGCACATTTCACAGATTTTTCATTTAACCACTTAAGCCTTTTTTATACAATATCAGAAGTACGTTAAAGGATACAAATAAACACAATAATTAACCTATCAGAAGTTCCCAAAGCCATGACGTCATCATCTGGGCTTTCTCTCATTGTTTAAGCAAATATAAATTATTTAGGTGATTCTGACTGACATAAAACAAAAAAGTTTGGTCTGCCTTAACTTGAGACAGCGAGAAAAAAAAAAAGCTGTGTGTCTTTTTGAAAACTTCTGGCTTCAAAATGTAGATATTCAACAACAGCGGCCCAAAAATGGAGCTTTGAGAAACTCCCCACAGACCCTCAACAGCTAACCAGGCCTTCACAGAATCACTTTGAGGTTACTGAACAGAAAGGAATGACCTGGTTGAGATCCTCCAGCAGGGAGATTTCCTCCTTCATGAAGAGCTCTCGGCTGGTGTCTGGAGCGTAGTCCTGCGGCCAGAAGGAGCTGACATACACGCGAGGTGGCTCTGTGACATTGACGAGCGGCGCCATGCTCCAGAAGAGGGCCCCGTAGACCCTCATCAGGTCCTGCGTAGAGAGGCTGTCGGCCTTGTTGAGGATGAGGCGAATCTGGGACTCGCGGCCCTTCATCTGGCGGAAGAGCATCTCCAGCTCGCCCCCCACATCCAGCTTGGTGGGGTCGAACACCAGGAAGATGAGGTCGGCTCTGTCAATGAACCACTGGCACACGTCGTTGTACGGGTAACCTGTGAACTTGAGCTGGGTTAGCTTCGGCTGCGCAATTTCTATGGAAAAGTCTAAAAGTTTTATGGCTTTCTACAAACAATATCTCTCCTCTTATCCACCTTTCTATGGAGGACAGATTTTTGGACTGATCCTTACCTCTCTCCTGCTGCTTGCGGTTTTCAATGATGCCTGGTGTGTCAACAAAGCTGACCCTCTCCAGTAACTTGTGGGGCATCTCGATGCCGACCAGTCGCTCCAGGAAGCCCTGACCGAACTTCTCCAGCGGAGAGAAGGACCTTGAACTGTCTGCTGCCATCACAATGCCCTCTATGGTTCGAAACCTCTCCCCGTGCATGATAACTGTGTACTCAGATGTGGTGGGCTCAGCACCTGGTGCAGGGATGAAAAGAAAGGGATTTTTTTCATGTGCATGCACCAAAATCAGAAACTGTCAGGTTTTGTTTGTGCTAACCTGTGTAAAGTTCCTGAGGTGTGCCATGGAGACCCAAAAGGTAGTTGATCATCGAGGACTTTCCAACGCTCCAGGGTCCGAGAAACAGAACCATTGGCTTTGAGGTGATCTCACCATCTGTAGGTGTGAGTTTTTAAAAGGCAGGAGGAAGGTTTGAGGAAAAAAAGAAACCACCACAGATCCTAACCCCAGCCCTAACCCCACTCCGCTACATGATGCAGTCCAAGCGTAGACGTTATTGGTTAACAGGTACTTGTTCTGGAACATGCCTAAACCACCTGCCGGAAATTTCCATTAAAGCATTTGGTGAATTTTATGTACGTTCCTTGAAAGTTGCATCCAAAACTCAGCTGGATTCAGAGCTGGACCAAAAAGGAGAAAAACACTGAAATAGAGGCACACACTAAGTAAAGTTCCCATATCAACACTGATACAAGAGCTTTCATTAGTGTGTGATACATGGTACCACACATTATAAACATTATAAACTTCCTCCATCGTTCTATTAACTCCAATCAGCTTCCCTGTCCTAAAGAAAAGCATCTCCACAGAATGATGCTGGAAAAAAAGAAAAAGTTTGATTAAAACCATGTGTCCCTTTCCATCAAGCAAACAAAAAAAACTACTCTTTACTTTTGTGTTTTCTCTTAAATAAAATACCAATAAATCCTCCAGTTTTGTAGGTGTAATGGGACTTCAAGGGTAATGAACACTTTTGCAAGGCACTGCCCCTACAGATTGATCTGATTGGTACAAGTTAGCTTAAGTCACTTTTGGTCTCGCCATTGTTCTCCAAAGGAAGAGCCAGCAGTACCTACCTGTAACTTCATGTTGCCTGAGCTCGTTGTATTTAAAGGCTTGTTCCATTGGCTTGATGGACTTGTGGTAGATGTTTAACAGTCTCTT
Source organism: Brachyrhaphis roseni (assembly GCA_903066815.1). NCBI lineage: Eukaryota > Metazoa > Chordata > Actinopteri > Cyprinodontiformes > Poeciliidae > Brachyrhaphis > Brachyrhaphis roseni. The sequence goes on from CAEFZY010003848.1 coordinate 39,957, forward strand.
TATGGCGCCTAAACAGAGAAAAGCAGAGAGAGACAGACCCATAACAGCTAATGCCTAAACCTGCTTCCACTGTAGATGATGAAAAGACCCCATAAAATTTATTGTACAGATCAGAGGCACTAAAAGGCCTGCTCTGCTGTAGCTCATAACTTTTGTAACAGGAACCGCTCTGATTCAACAAACTGTAGTGGCTTTCATGCTCAGGACAGCATCACATTTGGTCTGATTAATCGCCCTCATTTGTACACATGCACTCATATGGTACAGGCGCACACACTTTGGCCCAGACATCATGAAGCAATCATCAGAATGGCTGCAGCACAACGACGCACAAAACCGTCTCAGGCACATTTATTTTCCTGCGAGCACATCTGGTTTCCTTTTGCATTGACAACGTAGGTGTAAACATTCAGATGCTGTTGTAGTTCAAGTCACGACTTCATTTCCACAGCAGAGGTCCAACAGACGTCACCAGTGGTGATGATGGATAGAGACAATGTGTTTTAACTGTGTTTAATAGATGAGTGTCTTCCCAATCAGCTCTCATTGAGCATTAGGCCCAACATTATGACTTTATTCTCATATTATTATGACTTTATTCTTGTAATTTTGGCCCTAATGTTCCGTTTTATTTTAGGGAACTCGTGCACCTTGTAAAGATGTCTTCTCATCAGTATGATCGGACCGATATTTTGCTCCTTACCAGAGAACTCTGCTGATGGTTCAGCTGTCGCCAGTCGCAGCATCTCCTCAATGTGGGAGCGGTCTCTCAGGCCCGACCCAATGGCCTCATCCTCTGTGACAGTGAATGAACATGGAGTGAGTCGGCAGGTGAATAAAAAAGAGCCAATCTAAATGCGACCGAAATAAGCTATGCTTCGCTACCAAACAGCTTTCTCATATCGCGATATGAGTAATCTGAGTAAAAGTACTAGCCTCATAGTTTTGCCATGCTTTGTTCCCATGTAAACAATTGATCTAACTCACTGTATTGTTTTAGCTCCAGTTTCCAGTGTTTTGCAACCTCTGTATGGTTTTCTTCCATGATTGCCTCGTATTTAGGTATTTCCTCCTGCTAAAAAAAGCTTCCCCACAACATGATTCTGTCAACACCATTTACGTTTTGTAGGTGGAGTGTTCAGGGTGCGTTTCCACCACATGTAATGATTTGAACGCATGCCAAAACGTTCCAGTTTGGTCTGACTACTAGAGTATCTTTTATTCAGATTTAAATAACTTTATCACTTTTAGTTTAAAGAAGAGCTTAATTAAGAAAATATGTTTTTATTATTATTATTTAAAGAAATTCAACACCTACCTCACTCCAGCTGGCATAAATAAAACAAAACAAATACTTGATTAACTTAACAGAGTAAGAATCAATGAATTAATCAAAAATAAATGCAACCCAAAATACTCAAATCACTTCCGTACATCACATGTTCATATTCTCAGAATTTTCATATTCTGACGTAGAATGGAAACAAATATATCCAATCGTCACAATAATATATATATATATTTTTATTTCCTTTATTTAACCAGGTAAACCCCGTTGAGATCTGGATCTCATTTTCAAGAGGGACCTGGGAAAAAGTCTTCAATACACAGCAACCTGGTTACAAAATAAAACCAGTGTGCATGCAACGAAGCATAAGCAATCCCATTTCCATGAAGGCATGACACTCTTAGGTCGTCTCTAACTATACAAAAAGTAGCTGTGAAAGTGTCAGGGTCCAATGTTATCAGCTATTACTGAAGGGGATTGAAAACCTGAAGACAAAACTCAGTAATGTTCTCCCTCCCAAGTCCAACAATCTATGTTAATAAAACATGAATTATGCATTTCGACAACTTTTTGTACCTTTAGCTTGAAGCTGTGCTGGCTCCTCTGCAGGTACCTCCTCCAGTTTCACCTCCTGGTCAGAACCTTGTTCAGACTCCGGTGTGTCCTCTGTAGTTTCCTCCACTGCATCATCCTCAGTGCCTTCCAGAGAAGGTTCCTGGTTAGCCTGATGGGTGATTTCTGGTTCTGGATCAGTCTCAGTCATCAGCTCAGGCTCTAAAGTGACTTCTTGCTCTGCTTCTGCTTCAGGTTGTTCTGTCACCTCTGGCTCTTTCACTCGATCCTCCGGTAGCTCTTGTGACTCTGGTTTGGGGTCTTCTGTCAAATCTGGGGGTCTTTCCTCTGGTTCAGGCACCATTTCATCCTCCTCTGAGTCCTCAACTTCGTCTGCATCAGCTGCAGTGTCCTGACTCACGTCTTCTTCCTCTACTTGAGATGATTCTCCTAGTGATTCCCAGTCCTCTTCCTCAGGTGTCTTCTCTTCTGCCTCAGCAACAATGATCTCTTCAGGTACTTCCTTTTCCTTGCTTTGAGCACCAGATGTCGCCTCTTCATGCTCCTCTGAAATTTCATCCAGGCTCCTTTCTTCACTTGCAACTTCCTCAACAGAAGAATCGTCCTCAGTTGGATGTACTTCCTCTACCTCTTGCTCCAACGCGGCCACCAGCTCTTCTTCATTACTCGACAGGGGCTTGCAGGGTTGGCACACGGCTCTCTCTGAACCCGGGGTGTCATTGGACGAGGTCTGGCTGGCATCAGTTGTGTCACATCCACAGGGGAAGAGGTCTCCGTCTGGCTGCTGGAGCTGAAGACGCATTCGATGCTCCTCCTCGTGGATGGAGGACTCTGTCAGGAGAAATGAAGGTGTTAAAGAACATCAAACATGAGCTCACAGGGCTGCTCTAATAATAATAATAATGAATCTCCTTTCCTGCTCGCCATCAATCATAACTTTGTGTTGCAGGGTATAATACTAATTTGATCTTGTTAATATTAGATGTAATTGTTTTGATTACCTGCATTTGGTTTGGGGTGTGCAAGGAATCTAGTTGGGTCCTTTGTCTGGAAGAGGGGTGCATTGGCACCATAATCAAAAGAGTTCACTATTTTTTAAGCAGTTATTTCCTCTAGTTTTGGATGCTGTGAAGCCAGAAGGATTTTTTTGTTCTCATTTTTATAACTTTGGGACAATTGCTATGATGCGTAGCCATGGCAACAGGAAGTTGAAAAGGATGCAGAGGACCAAAGAGCAGCTTATTGAAGACCAGACACACTGAAGTATTATGGACCATCTGCAGAGGTTTTACAGAACAGCCTTTAGACTAAAATGTTTTGGGTTTTTTTAACTATTACTTTCTCTGTAGTTAGTGCTGCTCTTACACTTAAACTTTGTTACCATGCTTTTATGGATCAAATACAGCTACCATGACTTCTATAAAGTCATATCTAACAGCACGGGACTCTTTTGGCATCCCAATACATTGAGGGATACTGGATATCCTTGACTGCCATGATGGACAAAGAGCAAAAGTTTATGACCTGCATTTAAATTTAACTGGCTGTGGTACAGAGTGTGATGTGAGACACTTAAATGAATGCCTGCAGTTCATGTTACAAGATGGATTCACTACGAGGGAGGAGGATTAAAAGGTTTTGGCAGCTGTCAAAGACATCAGATGTTTTGTTAAGTATTTTGTCACTAATTAAGAAGGTCCTGTTGAAAATATTTGTTTTGATTTTTGGCAGTTAACTCAGGTAGACCTCCAGTAATTAAACGTAATTTCTTACTGTTTGTGATTTTCGTACTTAAAGACTCAACTAAGTCTAAGAGATCACTAGCTAAACCTCTGCTTACCAAACCATTAGTATTCAAACTGTCTGATCTTTTGTCGCCAACAACAGATGTGTGGAATTGTGTGCTGATAAATAAACGAGTTTCAAACATTTTGTGTGCCACAAACTAAAACTTATCTATCGGGTTTTATCAAGTGTCTTGTTGGCAAACTGTTCTATATTAAGTGTCCAACTTTTAAAAGTCCATAAAATCAGGTTCTTCTGATACCGTTCAGTTAAGAAATTGTATAATTTCAGCTTTTATACGGGAGCCAATGCTCACCTAGATGTCATAGAGGTCATTATTAGAACAATATGTACCTTCCAGTCCCCCAAAGTACTGTCCACCACTGTCCCCCACCCTAACTTAAATGTCCAATGTGTTCCCATCATGTTGTTGTCACCTCCTGGGAATCTAGGTTTTTGGCTTACCACCTCCCAGTGGGGTAGTCAGCCTCAACAACTACTGAACATGTAAAAAAATACAATACTGCAGTTATGAGGCGTTATTATGCAGACTTTGCCAAAAGTGAAAATAAAATAAAATGCTTTAAAAAGCTTCAGTTAGCCTGACTGAAGCTTTTTACAGCATTTTAAGCCTCTTGAACTCAAAGAATGAAAACTCTTGATGAAATCTTTTTTAATGGTTTTCAATGTTTGTCAGAAAAGAAAATTGAAAGTGGACATTTTTTTAGCCAAAAGTTGCAGATGTTGTAATTTGACCAAACTCAACTTTTATACCACATTTAGACATCTGTGGACATCTTTACATATCTCTTCATCTTTCAGTGTTTAAGCCTCTCTAGATAGCCGGACATTCAAACATTATTTGTTTTGGATTTGCTTGGTTTTTTTATTGCCTGTTTCAGTTTTATAGACCTTCAGAAAACTATTGATCAAAGTCGCTTAAAAAGATTTTAGTACATTTTACACAATCCTGTGTAAAAATATTAAGGGCGGCACAGTAATGGAGCAGAAATCTCTCTCGGCCAAGGTCTTATAATACCCATCTTGAGCAGACTTAAGTGTACCGTAGGTGTCTATAATTGAATGACTCAAGAGAGGAAGAAGAGTAATCTGATCCATGTCTGTACAGCTTCAACTCTGATGTGCCTGAGTCATGTGGGAGGTTTGGATACAATCCAGACGGGTGCAGTAGCATCGTTTGTGTTCTAACATGAGCCAAAGAACTAAAAGCTACAAGGTTTTACAATTGTGGACTAACTCGTCGTCGTCAGCAATTATTAGATCTGTCTGATATTGCTGGGAAATGGAGGGTGGTTGGAGATCTAAATGAAGGGCAATCCCGGAAGAAAACCTGTTAGAAGACACAAAAGACCAAGTTTTGCATAAGGTTTTATCTTTTAGCCGGAGATGCAGTAAAATGGTGTGAATCAAGCCATATTTGTGTTTTAGAATGGCCCAGTCAAAGTATATTGTTAGTTTATCAAAGGAAACCTTTAAAAATACGTTTGCTATTGTGACTTGACATGATGTGGAGACGTTCAAGGTATGTGAATACTTTTCCAAAACACTTTACCCAGTTTGAATTAAAAACATTCAGATCCATTTTAAATAATTGTCTGACTCATCGATTGGAGAACACCTGGTAACTACTTTAACATTTGGAGCATTTATAACAAGACTTTATCGCACTTTTTTGTAAATATAAAATAACTAAGCGTTGTTTATGACAGCATAAAGACAGGTTGCATCTTTCTTGAGTAATCATAAACACAAATTTGAACAACCTTTAAAAACATTTTCAATCCAAAGAATTGTTTGCTACCATTCTTGATGAACTTCATTTAATCTCTGATAGGAAATAAGATAAATAGTTTATTCTGTAGTATTAATGTCAGCTTTTTATTATTATTTTATGGTACATACAAGGTTAGAGCAGACAGGATGGGCGTTACTCGATTGTCCTGGCCTGGTTTAAGTCCAGGCCAAAATCTAAATGAGAATCTTCAGTAGCATTGCTTTTTTACAGACACTAACTAATTGACTGGAGATATTTAGCTAAATTAGGACAATATATATATATATATTTCTTTATTTAAAAAGATGACCGTCTGGTAAAGTGACTCACTCAAAGCCCAGACCTAAATCCAAGCATGGATTTGTGGCACGAGTGTGAAATTTGATGTTAACAGATCCTCCCATTCAATCTGACTGAACCTGGAGTCATTTTGCCAAAATGTCTGACATTCTCAGTCTGCAACGCGAGACGTTAAACCTTAAATCTTCTGTTTGCGGGTTATCCTCACTTCAAGAACGTTGGAATACAATTAATGGCAACGTGTTGCTGTGGTGCAGATCAGCTGCCAGAAATGCTCCCTGACTCCCAAGCAGCAGCAGCAGCCTGACGCTGGAGCCTGGGCAGCGCGCAGGCCTGTGGGGACAGAGCGGGACAGGTGCCTTGGGTGCTGGACGCCCAGAAATAGTCCCACAATGAGTCAGAGGGCGAAAAGAAGGAGGGATAATTCCACTTCTATTTTCAGGAAGCGTGACGCTCTCTCTGCGATTGTCATGAGGCCGCGCTCCGGCTCCTGCAGGAGCTCCAGCCGCAAACGACTCAGGGTCTCCTCCAAGAACAATAAATACATCAAGATGTCATAAAGTCGGCATATGGCAGCAATTAAACATAGCAGCCAGAGTGAAACAGAGTCTGATTGTGAGCAAGTGGATGACAGATTAGCGGCTTGGCAGGCGGAGCAGACAAAGCCCTGATGAGATGTTTGACTCTGATTGCATTCAGAGTTTAATGTTTGCTTCAAAATTAAGTGTGTTTAACACATTGAATATGTACTAATACAGTATATTTTACAGTACAACTACAATATATAATGTGTAATGCAGAGTTGAAGTCTTTGGGAAGTTTTTGGAAATATACAAGGAGATGTACTATAAAAATATGAAAAATTTTATCTTTTAAATAACACAAATGTTTGTGAATATGCCAAGTGATATGCTGTAATACAGAAAATGTACATTTTTAAACAACACAAATATTCATACACTTAGCAGAAAATGTCCTGGTAATTTTTTGCCAGCCAGGAATTTAAGTCTAAGTGTAATGCTTGTCTTGTTCTTACAAAGACGTCACAGAAACAATCTTTGCATCTGGGTATGTGATGTCTGCGCATTCCCGAGAGGTTGGAAGATATCATTATCAGTCTAACAACCGTATCTGATGACGACTTTGTCTGACAATATCCCGACACCTGGTCAGCGGGGGTCAAAATGAATCGGCACAAGGACAGACAAGAAGCCTCGACATTAAGGGAGAGTCGATAAAGACCCCAAAACGGCACAAGATGGAGCAAAACGACCAGCCAGTTCTAAACAACAAATTCAGTTCAAGCTCGCCCAAACCAGAAGCAGGAAGACTGACAAATTAGACTGGAGGTCTGCACTGAGCAACCAGTATAAAAAAATTATTTGATTGATTCAGATTTAAAGAAGCAAATTCTACCAAAACTGTTAGGAAGTTTACCAAAATGGTGACATGCGTACACATTAAGTGGACATTTCATTTGAATCAGTCCTTTCTTTGCTCAAGAGCATTCCAAATGAAAACTAAACGTTCATTTGTTTCTAAATCTGGTTATTTCATTCATCCGGCCTCCGTACCTGCAGCCGACAGAGCCAGGAGACACAGCAAGCGGCACGCAGTCGCCAGAAGCTTCATTTTGGCTGCCAGAGGACTGCAGATCATCCCCCCTGGATATATATACCGCTGCGGCTGAAGGTCAGAGGGCACGCCGTTGGGGGTGGGGTTGCATTGAGTGTCAGAGCAGCTGCCCGATCCAATCGGGAGTGCTGATAGGAGCGGAGAAGGAAAAGGCGGGCTGAACGCTTGTAGTTTAAAGTGACTTGAAGGCCCGAATCTAAACCAGCCAAGATAGAAACTTTAGCTCTAGTTTCATTGACACTGATGTACACGATGGATGGATGATTATGGGTTACAGGACTTTGTGGATTTAAAGATGGCCCACCTCCTCAGCCAGGAAGTTTTTACGTCATAAATCCAGGCTGAGAAAGAAGTAAAGCCCTCCAAGAAGAAATGGGCAAACTCCAGACTTCCTACGAGGAGCTTCGCTCTAAGTACGAAGCTGACGTTGCTCTGGTGAGGCAGGAGGCCAAGACGCAGAAGTTTCGTGAAGCGAGGGCTAGCTTCCTTGAGAACTAAAGAGCCATCTCAAACGATGTGTTTCAAAAAATGTCGCAGGATATTTCTCTCAGTGTTTCTGCAAAACACTGAGAGAAGTTTGCAGGAACAACTGGACCAGATCAAACTTTCATACAAAACTCAACAGCAAGTATGAAAAAGATGTTTCTGGACTGAAACAAGAGGTGGAAACATATCAGAACATCTTGGACCAGGAGAGAAAAGCCAATTCGGAAAGAGGAAAGCAGGACCTCCAGCAAAATTGGTGAACTGAGAGCTGAGAAGGATCGTCTCTTTGAAGAAATGTCAAAAAGAGTTCCAGACGCTGGAGGAGAAATTCAGGGGGATGGCAAAACACTTAAAATGTAGCCAATCTCTGCAGCAACAGGTGGAACAACTTCAGTTGCAGATCACTCAGGAGAAAAATGCTCATCTGGAGAAGTCAAAGGAGGACATGGCGCTTCTCAACGACACAAGAGCTATGAATACCGCCCTCCGAGAAAATATGAGTAAAGAGATCAAACCCCTGCTAGAGAAGGAAAGGGGTGCACAGGTCGAGCTGGAGAGGATTAAAGGTTTATACCAGGAGTTAAACTGCAGGTACGAAACCAATGTTGCTACACTGAAAGAACAAGCAGAAAAATACCAGCAACAGATAAGTTGTGAGAAAAGTGTTCATTTGGAAAGAGCAAATGAAGATCTCCAGCAAAAGACGTCGCAGGAGAGCTCAGAGTTGCAGGAGACGGAGGAAGATCCAGACAGCCAGCTTGACTAGGTTCAAGTTTTAGGCCAAGAGGTTTCTTCTGAGGGGGATCGCTCAGAAGAAACCTCGTCGGGTTGTTCCACAGAAGAGACAGAGCTCGAAGGAGAAACCATCCCAGGGAGATCGGACAGTCTAGACACTGAATTCACGTGGAAAGGAAGGAAGTAAAAAATCGAAGCACTTGTTCTGTACTTGTTAGCTTTCGATTTGGTAAAAGGTACGAAGGACTCTGCATTTGAAGAAACCAAAAAAAGAAACAAAAGAGTGAAGGAAAGTCAAGAATGTGTCTAATGCGGCCAATTGGAAAAATGTTCCCTGAAAAAGAAGGACGGTGAAAGAACAAAGTAGGGAAAACGAAACAAAACGTGTTTAGAGAAGGTGGAAGACATGCAACAGAGGAACCAAACATGTGTTGGTCACACAGAGATCTGTAGCCTCTGTATACGGGGAGCTCGCTTTCACCATCGTGCACCGCGACACTAAATCAAGGGAAAATTTAAAAAGGCAAGTTTCCCCCCCAAAATCTCCCTGGCCCCTGTTAACCAACTAGAAAAAAAAGATCCCTTCCTGACCCAATTCAACAAAACATCCAAACGTTAAGATGGATTTGAAATGACAAAAAAAAAAGTGAGCAGTGCGGTGATGCAGTGGTTAGCTCTGGAGCTCACAGAGAGGATGTGTCAGATCTTTGCTGTGTGGAGTTTCCATGTTCTCCTAGTGCTTGCGCGGGTTTTCTCCGGGTGCTACGTTTATCCCTCACATCTCCTGAAACATGTGGGTTAGGTCAATTGGTCAATGTAAATTGCCCCCAAAAGAGTTCAAGAAACTGCAGGAACTCAAGGGCCAGACACAGGTTGTAAATCAAGAGATACAAGTGTGAATCTTGTGCTGTGCATTTGTGAATTATGAAACAGTTTTAGCTCCATAAGTCCCAGTTTGATTCACTGGTTCATATTTTGCTAAATTACCAACAAATAACTACAATAAAATTAATTCCAACTTTAATGCAACTCTTAAAAATGCAAAAAATGTCGCCACCTAGTGGCCAGACAGTTTTATATGTAAAATAAAAAAACTAACAATGGAGTGTAATAAAAAAGTACAAATTTTATTTTATTTTTTTTAATTTTTTTTTTTCATTTTTTTTTTACAAAGGTCGGTTCATCCATTTTTTTTTTATAAACAAAATATAACAGCTTGGCATCGCCCTGGACTGATGAGAACATTTTTTTTAGTCACACAAAATATAAAAAAAAGTCTTGTCACTAGAAATGGAAAACAGGAGACAAAAAAAAAAAGTCTAAAGAGCCGAACGACAGAGGTTAAACTGCATCACGGAAAACAGCTTAGAAAACATAAAAGGCAGCAAAAGAGAAACAAAAAAATGATTTAGGCAGTACAGAACAAGTGCTTCATATATATATATATAAATTCATCAAAAGGACAGCCGCGCTGCCAACAAAATGTACAGAAACATAAAGGGGTGAAGCGATTCTCCGACTGATAACCACACCTGAGATGTAGGCTGTGGATGAACTAAGATCAGCGCAACACTAAACCCTTCAACAAAGCTTCACAAACAATATGTAATCCCCTCCCCGTCTTCCCACCCACGTCTGGCTTGAGAATACTACTCTAACCAGCTGATGAGTGAATGAACAAAACCCAAACATCCCACACAAGACAGTGTCACAGAATGCAAAAAAAACAAAAACCTACTTTAAGACAAGAAAATAATAAAAAAAATAAGATGCATTTGGTTGGCAAAAGAACACACATCAATAGACGGAAACGAATCCAAACGAAGGAATGTTTACAGCATCAAATCAGCGACTCGAATCGAGTGTGACAGGAGAGAGGCTTTGCAGCTCGGGGGGCGGGGGGTTTCCAGTCAGAGTCCCAGCAGAAACACGAGCAAAGTAACATGAGGTGCACAGGGGTTGGGGGGCATTTCGAAAAGAAAACCAGGAGAAATGGGGCTGCACGGGGGGCAGGGGAGGTCACGAGTAGCACATCTGCAATTCTCTTCAGCTTTTCAACGTCAAAAACTTCGCTGTTAGTGTTTCTGATGCTCGGGCTTCGGTTTTCCCGCTAAAGCCGTGTAAGGCTAAATTAGTCTCTTTTGTAAATCGATTTGTTTCCTTAAATTAATAAAAGAGTTACAGTCTATGTTTGTACATTAGGGGTGGGGGGGAAACACTCTGACTCCTGTTTTCTTGAAGTAATAACTTCAGAAAATGGAGGCACCAGGGGCAAGGGCCAGTTATCCGTTTGAAGGAATATTTAAGTTTGAGGAGTTACCGTCTAAAAACAAGAACATTTTTCCAATATGCGGATCCTGTGCTGTAGTTGTATTATTAATAAGTTGCCAAGTTAAGTACTCGAGTTTTCTCCGGATGAAAATGGGAATCGCTCCCTTTCTTCTCGCTTGGATCGCCAACAAACCTCTCCATTTGGAAATACTCCCTACCCCAAAAAACACTAACGGTTATTCATCATATGTATAACGGATAAATATATTATCTTAGCAGCTGCTGGAATAATTTGCTGCTGTTCTTTTTGTAAACAGAAGCACATAAAACAGTTTCTACCAAACAAACTGGTCCGTGCCTGGTGCCTCCACAGTCGTTGAAGTTTGGTTATCTCTTCTATTGCCAAACTACATGTAAAATAATAATAATACGCATATGTAGCCGACTCTCCTTCCACCTGTTGCTGTGCTCTGCCGGACAGCTGGCTTAAAAAGACTCCTATACTAGAAGCTCATTTGTTTTGGGTCAAAAAAAAAAAAAAGTCTAATTTTGCACATATCACCAGCAGGGATAGCTGTTTTGAGATTTAAATAAGAAAGATTCTGCACAAATTGTGACACCATAGTATTTTTACTCAACGTTATCAAACCATGAGAATCTATTGCTGGCTAAACTTTGCTTTGTGGGATTTTTTTTTGCAAGAGAAGACACCAGAAATTTAACTCCTGTGTTGTCGAGTTCAACATAATATCTTGACTCAAATCTCCGGGGGAAAAAAACAAAACAAAAACAAAGGTGACTTATTGCAGGTACTTTTGGCCTCGGCTCGTTGCGCCCCTGCAGATCGCCACGGTGACGACTAAAACAAGCACCTCTTAAGTACTACATTCTTCCATTTAAACACGTCAAGTTTCATACACGGTGCATAGAGAACTTCGCCCTATGTTTAAATGATAGCGACAACGAAAAAAAAGAAGAAAAAAAGAACAACCAATGTACAAAAGATGGAATTGCATAAATCCCAACATCTCTAGTGCATAGTCACCAAGACCAGATGGTGGATTCAGGCCCTTAGGGGGAAATGCTGGAAACATGATTCATGCCCATCTGTTTCAGAACTTCGATGGAAATATTTGTAGATTCCAAAGAGTCTGATTCAGTCAAACCGTCTCGGGTTGATCGCTTATTTACAAAAATGCGGCACCTGAATGTTTATCATGCAACAAGCCGACATTAAGTTAAAAACGTAATGGTGCGTTTTTCTCCTCCCTCCTGTTAAGAACAAACAAAACAAACAAACAAAAAATGGTAAAAGAAAAGTTGACTAATTTTAAATTAGGACAAAACCTTCAAAGATTGGCGACCCTGACACTTAACAAAAAAAATAAAATAAAAAATTATATATAAAACATCTAAACTGAAAGACCAGAGAAGGAATTCAGCTTATTTCTAAGGGCTTATTTAGAGTTTAAAAACAGCTTTTTTTTCTTTCTTCAAGTAAGATTTTATGTGTAGGTTCAAATTTTTAAATTTAGTATTTAATAGCTTAAGATTTGACAGCCACCAGAAGTATACGAAAAGCAAAACATGTGAATAAGGATCTCCTTGCTTATTGTGTCGTTACATTCATCTTTCTGATAAATTGACTCCATTAGATTGTAGCTGCACTGTCAGGAGTGACAGAAAGAGGGCGACGATGATTCCGGGACTATATGGAGAGCACGCACAAACGAGAAACATCAGGGGGCCAACAGCCTTTTTTTTTTTCCTCGTTTCTTTTTTTTCTACAAGTAGACCGTTTGATTATTCAAGTAGCTGCAGAGATCCAACAGATCCTGCACGCTGACCCTCCTACCTCTTCAATACGCCAAAAAATTACAGTACAAAACTTGACGCAGAGCTTAAACCACTGGATTTAGGAGTTTAGGTAATGCCAAAGACAGATTAACATGAGTAGTCAAGCTCCTGGAGGGAATCTTACAGTGAGTAGGGTGTCTTAAGTGTTTGTGTGCGTGTTGGAGGTGCGGGGTTAGGCAGGAGTTCAGGGTGGGGGCGGGTCAGTTCATCAAACAGTCTTCGCCCTCCGTGTCCGTGTCTGTGTCCGAGCAGGCGGTGTCCATGGCAACGTGGGTGGGGCTGACGATGACCGCTCTCCTCTGCTCGTCCTCGGAGCTGCCTCTTCTCTCCTGGGTGCGCTCAATGTGCTGGATGGCCTGGGAGGGGATGAGCAAAAAACAGGAACATTGTTTTAGAGTTGGTGCTTTAGAGCTAGAGGAACCATTGTTTATAGTTAGTGCTTTAGCAGAACTAATGCCTATTGTTAGTGCTGTAGCGGAACCATTGTTTATAGTTAGTGCTTTAGCGTTGGCGCACATTAGAACAAGCTCCAACCTGCACAATGGTGTCCAGGTTCTGTCTGGAAGTGGACACGGTGCTGGTGTGGACAGACGGGCTCATGGTCACCACGGTGACGTGATGGTGTTGGTTTAGTGTTGGAGCTGGGACGATGACAGTGGGGTGGTGGGTCGGGGCAGGCGGAGTGGGCGGAGCCAGGACCTGAAAGACAGAAGATCAAATTGAAACCAAAGTCCAGATCTTATTGTTCCCCCCAGTGATTCTCATCGATCTGCAGCACAGGGACCGCCGGGAGAGAGGAGCCTTTCTGACCTGAGGACTGTGTGTTTGTCTGTCGGCGGCGGCGTGGATCTGCTGTAGCCGCAGCAGCGTCTGGCTCTGGATGAGGGCCTGCTCCTCCTCCACCTGCTGGGTGATCACCTTCAGACGCTCCGGGTGCAGCTGGCCGTCCAGAGACCGCACCTACGAGGAGACACCAATCCAGTTAGAGCACGTCCTTACAAGACGGGTGTGGAGTATTTGTGACCGCACAGTAATTTACCCACAACACGCTTCAATTACAAGAAAAGAAGGGGGACTTCTAATTTAAGGTTTTTCCAATAAAGTGTTTAACTAAATTTAGTTCTTTACTGGCTCTATAAAAGCACCCAGAGAACTAGCTTGGAGCCTGCAGACATTTCTACAGTAAATGTTAGATTTTATTAACCAGACTTTTTCTCAGCACTTTTGCAAAGAAATCCCCTAATGTTCCTGCTACAAACATGCGCAGAGCTATTGCAATATTCCGCTAACGTCAAAGCACACAAATTTGTAATAGTGGTGTTTCTATTAAACACGAAATACAATTAAAATCACACGTCACGTAATTAAGTTAGTTTAAGATGCATGCTGACATCCAACAAATTTCTGATGTCTATATTAGATCAGGACAACCCTAATTTAAAACAGTTAAATTGTGTTGAGATAAACATTTGGAAGCTGCTCTGAGCTTCACATACTCAAGAGGAAATTTACACTAAAGTATACACACAGGTCATTAAAAATTATGGCGTAAAAACTCCAGAAAGGAAGAAATGCTTTGGATTTGTGACAAAATGAGATCGCTTTAAAGGGATCAAACTATTTCTCAAGATGCTGGCGACTCCCCCAACTTCGCGGCAGTTAAATTCTGGTTGAGTCAGCTGTGTCTATAATTGCGCTCACGCAGGCGTCAATGTTTACCCACCCCCTCTTGTTCGAGTTGCTTGTTCGAGTCTGTTTGTGTGCAGCACCTGCTGTTCAGGTAGATCCAGGATGTGACCCAATCAGGACCTGCCTGCTGGGCTGATAAATGTGTCGGCGCCACAATCAGCATTGTGTTTGAGTGTTTGCTCTCCTAAAGCGTGGCTTAAGGGCCCTATTGGCTCAACATCGAGGACAGCGTTCAAATACACAGGGAAGAGTTTATAATGATTAAACGCACAGCTGAGATCACCTGCTCCTCCAGCTGCATGCGAGCCGAGCGCTCCTTGTCCAGCTGCTGCCGCAGCTCGATCATCTCCCTCCTCAGCTCCTCCACCTTCTCCTCCTCCAGCGTGTCCGGAGACCCGATGCCTTCGTCCTTCTCCTCGGCTCGCCTCCTTTTGGGTGAGGAGCCGCTGAACTCCTGCAGGAAACGAAACGTGACGTCGTAAGCGCGCAATTCCTAACTGAGCGACCGAATCGAACCAGAACTCTGCTTGGAGGCAGAATGAAAGAATTAAAATAATATGAGAGTGCCTTTAGTTAGTAAGGCAGAACTAAATAACCAAGAAGAACCCAAAACAACCCAAAACAAAACAACACCTCCAGCTATAAAACACACCTCACCACATGCTGCTCAGGTGTTACCAACACCTGCTTTCGAGGTGAAATGCAGGACGACATTTTTGTCAAACAAGTTCTCGTCTAACTAGTCAGTGGTGTCTGGTGAGTTCTTATGTTTTTTTTGTAATAATTATAATGCTGGCTGAGAAAAATCTATAGGGTGAGTTACCCAGAGACGTCATATACCACATTGTTAAAAAGGCTGGGAAATTTAGGTTTTAATTTTGATTTCAATCAAAATCAGATATAAAGAAATCAACATAAAGATTCAAAAAATTATTCTGCAAATCACCATTTTAGATGTGAACCCTTCTGAAATCTTGGGCTTGTTGCAGACATCAACATTTAGCAATGTTTAACATTCAGCTTCATGGTTTCTGCAGTTTTCACCAACTCCAATTTAAGACTTTTAAAGACCACTATGAATGGAACTTAAGACCTCTTAATTGTACAAACTTCCTTCAGCCAAGTGGCCATAAATTTGCAACAATTTATTATAAAAGCAAAAAATTTATATTAGAAGCTAGTTCTAATATACAGGGTATATTGGAAGCTAGTTAGCGGTAGCCTCAACTGCCTTGTGTCACAGGACGCAATGTGGATGTCTCAAATCTTTGCCTGGGGCAAAAAAAAAAAAATTCTGCGAGAATAAAAATAAAGGATACGAGATGGAATAGTGCCGCCAAGACTAAATTTAGGACCTATGACATTAAAAAAAAATTAATTCAAGACATTACGGCCTTAATTTTAGATGCATGATTTGAACTTTTTAAGGATGAGCGGCCACCCTGACCCGCATTATTAACACTGGCCCAGTTTTACTTATTGGGTGGATATTAGTGTGTTAGAAAATGAACACTGAGGACGGAGGTTTAAAACCAATAAAACCAGAGACAACTTTTCCGGTCACATGCAAAAATCTACAATTAGCGTTCTAACCTGGATGAAGCGTTTGAGCTGGTTGTTCTGGGTTAGCAGCTGGGTTTTTTCCTGCTCCAAGGTAAAGATGTAGTCCGCTGTTTGTTGAAGGATGGCGGCCTAGTAAAAGGAGAAACCAGCAGCTCAAATTAGAGTCGAAAAACTCTAAATATTGTCAGTGAAAAAAAGAATAAAAAGAGACTTTAAAGGCCCGGATTTGCTCATTATAACACAGGAGAATCTACCTTGCTGAGCTTCTCCCCGTCTGTGTGCGGCAGGAGTGTTTTGAGGGACTGAAATCCAGCGTTGATGCTCTGCATACGCCGCCGCTCGTTGCTGTTGGCGATTTCCCGACGGATCCGTCTCTCCTGGTCCTGGGCCGTCTCCGGACTGAGGGGGATGTTCGCCAGGCTGAAAGACATCGGAAAGAGAATTAAAAATGTTCTCCCGTGAAAAGACAAAACGTCTTAGTTATCCACATCTGCACACTTTCAGCACTTTTTTTTTTTTTAAGAAAAACAAATCCAAATAATGACATGCATTTCATGTAACCCCCAAATAAAATCAAGTGCAACCAAGAAGCCCCCTAATTAGTCAACAGAGCACACATGTGAAAACTAACAGTAAATCACTGAATCCACCACTAGAAACATGGCAGTGGCCGTATCATACTGCGGGGATCATCTTTGGACCTACAGAGTCAGCGCACAGCTTCAGTTGTCACAGCTACAAACTAGTGATCAGACCAGAACTCTGGCTGTGGGGATGGACTCAGACCTGAGCCTCCAGTGTCACATAAAGACAGTTACAAAGTCGGCCTTCAGTCACCTGAAGAACATTTCCAGTATTAAAAGACTAATGTCCCAGCAGCAAGACCTAGAAAACTCGTCCATGGAACATCGATCAACATATTTGTTGCACGTTTGCTTGATGATGCCATTTGTCAAAAGGTGATGTCTCATGAATTATGTTCTTATGGGGCAAAGCACTTTGAACTGCCGTGTTGCTGAAATGTGCTGTACAAACCAACTTGATCAGACTTTTCTTTAGAGCTTAGCTGGGCAGCTGGTGGGAAGATGGAGCTGAATCTGTCAAAAAAAACTAATACGCTCATGTTTGTTGATGTAGTGTGGCCAAATTAAAACCATGCAAGTCCTAAAACTGATCTCCCTTCAAAGTAAGCCTAAAAAAGGGTTTAAGTATATTTTTAAGTGAAAAAATGTCAAAACAAAGTGGGGAAATACAAGATGTTTTGATACATATTACAATTTATGCATTAGTTTTACCTTAAACAAAAAAAAGAAGCACAACCACAAAAGAGGAACAATAAACTTAGTCTGAATGTGATGCTTCCAACCTTTAACTTATAGCTTTGACGGTGACCTCTTCACATTCCTGACGTCTGGCTCCAGAGGTCACGAGTTTGGCTGAACTTGCTGCCCCTCTCCAACTCACAGCGCCGTGCGGCGTGCTAGTAAAAAGCCCCGCTCTTATTGACTGTGAGGAGGCGGGGGCACCACTAACGACATAAACGGTCACAACAAACCTGAAGAACCGGATCTGCAACGTTGAAGTCGGAAGGTCAGAAGCGACACGGTTCACGTGGCTGTAAAAGCTCGCAGGCGACGCTAAGCAGCCGCGATCTGCTGTCTGAGTGAGAAACTTCAGGCGGTTTTTAATACAGGCCTCAGTTTCACTGACATCAAGTAGTTTCTACAGCAGGGAAATCTGAAATAATCAAGCTTTTTTTCTTTTTTTTAAAAGGACAGTTTTTTAAGTTTTAAACACCAACTTGAAGGTGAATTTGAGTTTGTTTGTTGTTTTTTAACTTGCGTTTTTCTCAGAAAGAAGAAACTTTTAGTGATCAGGTTCCACCTACAATCATTTACCTTCACTGATTAAAGAGACTCTCCTCACCGGAGAATTTCTGTGTAAAACACTTTCAATAAGCAATTTTTTAATATTCGTACCCTTGAGGTTTATTTTATTCCCTGGGAAATAAAGCTGCAAATTGCATTTTTGTTTAATTTCTGAATTCGCCATACATTTTTTCAATCGTTTTAGGATAAGATTGCCAAGTACTATCACCCTGAATGACATTTGAAACAGTAAATGTTGGATTTTTGAAGTTCTGTGTGGAAAAGGAATTGGTTTCTCACCAACCTTGACCTCAAAACCTAACATGGCTGACTTGTGTAAAAAATAAACTTGAATATTTTGTAGCTCAAGCAATGACACTGTTTCATTTGAAAAATAATGCACACTCAATTTCTGTTGCTGTTTTAAACAGTGAATTGTAACATATGCAATGAAAACAGTTCCAGGTCAATTAACTGAGATTTACTCTAACCACAAAGGTATAAGACCCACATATTGTGCCAACACTTTATGGTAACACCTACATTTTGTTAAAAGTTGGCAATTTTGCCAGAATTATAACTTTTAAAAGATTTTACATCGATGAATAAATTACACAGTTTTATTCATATAATGTTTTGCTAATATAAACAAAGCATGTTTGGTTCAGAATAACCACAAAAATATACAACTTAGCTGAAACCAATCTCAGAAAAGAGATCAAAAACAACAAGCCAGCTGTAGAATGACGTCACATTCTGGAGAAATGCGCTTCCTTTCATTTCTACCGCTAGGGGGCGCGCCTTCGAACGGTAGCGGTTAGTGAAATGTGACACCACCTGCAGAAACAGCAGGCCCCCTGGCACCGAGAACAATGCTGTGCGCCATTAGCATTGAGCTAACGCTTTGTCTGCTATTAGATAGAGGCGGATATACTCATGTGTGTGTCCTGGCTTGTGTTGAGCGACTTGTTTAAACAATAAATACATCGCGAACATGGGTTTAAAGAAGCCCAATCACAGCCCACACGGTTGCTACTAAAGTGCGCAGCGACATATGACTTGCTAGCCAAGCTAAGCTAATTTTAGCACATGACAACGTCGCCCGCTACAGGGAGCAGCTGTTTAAACACACAAATACCGAAGCCGAAAACCTTCTGAACGAACCCAAACGGTATACATCCATCCAAAAAGTGGTTATTAATGGTGCTCAGTGGAAACCAGTTGGGTTTTAATAAACTATGGCGATTTGAAACATGATTTGGTGCGGCAGCGGCGGTCATGTTAACTACCACGTGGTTGGCGTCCATCTGGACATGAACGTATTCGCTCCATCTCGCTGACGCACAGAGGTCCCATCTACGTACTTTCGCCTACATAAATAACTCGTCTAACACAAGTTAAATTTAGAACAATACATAACAGTCCTGAGCAGGCGCGAATGTGACAAAAACAGCTCATTTCTACAAGCACGTTCCAGCTGCCAGTAGCTAACAGCTAGCATGCTACCCGAAGTCCCCTCTGCACCACACACACATACACACACGCTACGGCCACATGAAAAACCCTTCACGCACATGGTATGGTTGCACCACAAATTATTATTACGTGGTTTACACACCTGCAAAGACCGCCGATAACATCCTTCTCCGTCCGCTTGAAGTGCTGCAGGGATGTTATCTTCTCTGTCGGCATCCTGACATAGTCCATGCTTTCAAAGCCTCCTTCTGTAGTTCGTGTTTGCTGTTTTCTTCCCCTTCCCCACTCGTGTGCTCTCGTTGAAGTATTGCGTTTTCCGTTTATATCGCAGAAACCCGCAAAGGCGTCCCACAGTAGCGCAGATCCTAAAACCCCGCTCTAAAATTCAATCTGAGAAAACGAAAAGTAAAATCGAGCTGTGTTTCTTTCCACAGCTGATGGGGTTCCCTCCAGCGTGTGTGTGTGTGTGTGTGTGTTGCCTTCCAGCCTCCGCCTACTACGACTCTCTCTCTGTGTGTGTGCAGCTGATCTGTGTGAGGCGGGAAACAGCTGGTTGGAATCAGAGCTGGTTTTCCGGAAAACCGAACAAGCAGGGCTCTGTTGTTGAAGCTCTGCAGCAGGGACTGCAGTTCTGCAAATTAGCCACGACTGAACAAACAGTACCGATTAGAACTGCAGGAGACAACTGGGAAACCGTCTGCGGGACAAAGAAAGCACTGAGAACAAAGGGGATACATACATACATACATATATATATATATATATATAGATACATATATATATATATAAACTAAAGAAATATATTTGCTTAACTATTCTCAGCCTTGAAACGCCAAGCGTGATATCAAGGAACTCTCTGTGGACCTCTGAGACTGGATTGTCGTGAGGTATAAATCTGGGAAAGGATCCAGAAACATATCTGCTGCCTTGAATGAGCTCAGTGACTTCCGGCATTTAGAGATGAGGTACACTGCGTTATTTTGGTATCGATCCCATCCTAAGTAAATATAGAGTCCGTATCGCCAATACCGATACTGATAACGATAATTCTTATTTAAGATTGATATACAGTATCATCAAAGTTTTGATCTTTAGGTGTTTTTTTTTACCCCTTTGTATTATTTTAGTCAAATATAAAACTAAATTTGGACCAAGTTTATAAGTGTCTAAAAAATGTAAATGACCGTGAAGCACAATGGTTGCAGCATCATGCCATGGGGATGATTTGACAGATGGGTAGGAAAACTAAGAGCCACTATATTGGTCTGGATATTTCTAAGACGGTTTTGTTGACTCTGTTTATGCTCTTAACTACTTAAACTTTTTTGTTTTTAAATTGTACTAGGCTTGTCTGTTATAATTTTATTCTGAATCATTTTTATTTGGTCTATACTAAAACTACTAATTGTAATTTATTTTCAGTTTTATTTTACAAAGTTCTGTGACTATCTCGGAAAGGTGCTCTATAAAAAAGCTTTGCTTACTTATTTTGCCTAAAGGAATCAGAAACTTTAAAAAGGCTTAACGATAAGCTTGTGGAAACAGCCAAGACTGTCTTCACAATATCATTTTAGATTAGGGAAAAAAACAACTGCACTAATACCAAAACTTAATTGGGACTCAAAGTTAAGTTAAACAGCTGGTAATGTTAATCTGATGGTGAGATTGACATACTTATCTAAATCTGAAGACATTATTTCAGGTTATTCCTGCGTCATCTTAGAAGTGTAAAGCTGAGCCAGTAAAGTCGAACATGGGAAGAAATTTATTTTACCTTCTTAAGGGAGAAATTTACCTTTATACGGTATTCTCACAAAGGCACCATGGCATGTGGTATTGAAGACTGGAGGTAGAAAGTGTGAATATTCCCGCTTAGTCCAGCAGGTGGCAGTATTTCACAGAAATATTTTCAAACAATCAGGATGCGCTTTATTGGGCACGAATTTGACCTCCGTTTTCAAGTGTTCAAAGATTGCTGTGAACAAATTCAGAACTTACTTTTAGCTTTATGAAACACCCTAAATTTAAGATAATTTTAAAATGAAAATGAACTCGATTCACCTTTGAATCAGGTCCTGTTTCCAATTTAACAGACGCTTAAAGCAGCTTATCAAGCATTATTTATGTCTTAAGAGGCAGAAACTCCAGCTTTCCAAATACAATATTGTGCCAACGTTTTGAGTCCATCTTGAAATCTTTATTAATTTTTGTTTTCAAAAAGTCAGACTTTAACACTGGTTACTTTCTTTTAAAAAAGTATTAAGAACCTCTCTTCAGTATGTCAGCTTGGTCTGGTACCAGGACTGGACAGAAAAGTTTAATGAAAAAAAATTGCAGAACTATTTATCAAAACCACTTATTATGTTCTGATTACATTTTTCTATTTTAAAGCAACACATAAGGAAATCATCGGCAGTTTCAAACTTCTGCAAATTCTTGCTTTATGTAAAGAGCACACACCTTTAAATTTAACATACTAAAACTGACATGCAAAAGTTATTTTTTGCAGGTCTTTATTTTTCAATCTGTAAGAGTTTACTGTAAAGCTAAGAAAAAATACAATTCAACAACAAAACATTTTGTCCTAACAAAAAATGCCAACGTCTTATTGTGCAAAAAGCACATTTAAAACCAAAAAGTCTCAACAGAAGTTTGCTTTTCTTTCAAGAAAACTGGACCATGTCTATCAAGGCATGTTAGTGTAACAATGGAGTTAGCGCCATCAACAAGGCTTAAAGCTCTGTAGAAATCCTGACAAAAAACAGTAAAGCTATAGAACAGAGAAATGTTTCAGGAAAGAGAAAAGAGCACGAAAAAAAACATCTGTAGTGACAAAGTGCATTTCCTTTTTAGGATACAAATACTATATATTTAAAATCTACAAGTAAAACCAAATAAACCTCGAGTTTGATGCAACATATGTTCAATTCAAACTAGCAAATACAGAGATTTTTAAAAATTAATTACACCTTTATTCCTGTGAAGTGAAACAACCAGGAGTTTTCTAGAGGAAACTGAATTCTACAAATCCTCCATTTTACATACTTAACATACAAATAAATGGCTTTTAGGTTTCCTGAATGGTAGATTCAACAAATGAATCTAGAGTATGAACATGGTTATTCTTGATTTTCACCGTCTAGTAAGCTGTTACCTTGGAAAACCCCGTGGAAACGTACAGTAAAGCAACAGAAATAGTTGATCGATATAATGGGATTGTAACGATCACTGCACAGTTTATGTTGAGACCGATGGTCGGATCCTCTGGGCAGCGGATTCCTCCACCGTAAACGCGTAGCTGTACTGAAAAGCCAAGAAACAAAGGAGTGTGTTTTTCATTTTTAACTGCAGCTTGAGGACGCGTGATTTAAATCCAAGGATCACAGTTGAACCTACCTCATTTTCAATGTCTTTCACAGACTTTATGCGGATGTTGTTTAGTTGGGAATTCAACTGGAGAGCCTAAGAGAAGCATGGCAAAAACAAATTCAATGTCAAAAACATCAAACATTATTAAACAATCAAACAAAAGAGAACAACCTTACCGTGCCATTTGCTGGCAAATCGAAATCTGGGTGCAGGCTGAAGGGAACTCCATCTAAAGCTGCAGAAAAAGATAAGAAATTTGGATCCTGATTAATTAAAAAACGACAAGAAACTTACAAAACATTTCTGAAACGCTTCCCCCCATTGTTGTTGGGAACACCCCCAGAAAATACAGTGACTGAACCGAAATGACAGAAAACTAATTGGCTACTGTAAAATTCTCAGCTCTTATTTTCTTTATTTTTGTACACAAAGTTAGGGCTGAAACAATTAACTGGAACAATCATCAACGAATGAAGTAATCAACTGTTGAAAATACAGATAAAAAAAGGCCAGCTGCTCAAAGAGCAACATATTCAGAGACGTAGCCAAAACTGTACAAAAAATATATTTCATTTAAATAAATAATAAAAAAAAAAACTTATTTGTCTGCAAATATGTTTAACCCAGAACTCAAGTGGCAAAGTTTTATCATCACCTGGTTCAAATTCTATATAAAAAAAAATCCTATTAAGCACTTTCTGCTATCAGTTATTGATTGGTTAAAATAATCACCAAAAACAAATAATCACCAGATCAGTCCTACACTGTATCTATGTTAAGTTGAGCAGTAAGAGCTGAAATTTTCACGTTGGAAGAATTTTTTTTAGCTGCACATGAATCCTCTGCTACAAACTTTTAGGCGTTCACTAAAGGAATGTCATATTGTTTCATTTTAGGCAATAAAATGTTTATTTTCTTATTGAAAAAGAGCATAGAATCATTAATCGATTTGTATTTTTTAAACGTATTTCTAAAATTATATAAAATTAACGTAAGTGGTTAAATGAAAAATCTGCCGAATGAGCAAATTGTTTTTAATCCAATTAATAGTCAGAACAATAAGTAGAATAATCGATTGCTAAAATAGTTGTGGCCCTGGACAAAATGAAAGCTTGTATATGTTACTAAAGTGAATACCTTCAGTCTAAAGAACTGAATCTCTCTTAAAACCAGCTCTGTTCAGTCCCTATGCTAACGTACATTAATTTGTGAGAAAGTCACAAGTAGACAGAGTGAAGTAAAGATGTAAGACGATCGGGGATCCAGTCATTTAACTGTTTCCAAGAGGTGACAAACATCAGCCAGAGACATAAATGTTTGATGAACGTGTAAAATAAAACCTGATGTCCGATGAGTCAGGACACATTTTACTGGCAGGTGTGAACAGTCATCATTCCAGTCGATCCGATTATCCAAGACAAAACATTCTAGTCATGTGGGAAGGGAACCGTTAATAAAAAAATTTTAAAAAACCCAGTTCCATCGTCACCTGTAATTGCCTGAAGACTGCTGTCAGCAGATGTGTTCTGGACGTCCCCGGCATGCAGGCTGTGCCGGCGATTACTCAGCCGGCTTTGCTGCGGTATAGGAGGGAGGTTCCTGCAGCAACAACAAAACGTTGACACATGCGGCATCCAACCTGTATAACGTCTCTGCGTCTCACTCTGGATGCCTACCTGGGCCGGAGAGGAAGAGCCGGAGCGGACGGTTCCTCCAGAGAGAGACTGCGCATCTCCAAGCTGATGCTACGAGGTTTAGCTTTGGGGACGGGGCTGGAGAAATGACCCTTCCTGCACCACAGCACATAGCCGTGGATGTCGCTGCACAGATTGTCATTGACAAGTTAAAAACTTACTTATGAAAAGTTAAAAAGTTATTTTAGTAATGATATGATGATTTATTGCATCAATGTGGGATGGCGTGGAGGTTCTTGGCCTTCTTGTTGGGTTTTGTGTCTCTTGAAACATAAGATTCTCTGTGGCGTTTAGGTCTGGCCAATTGGTTGGCCAGTCAAGTGCTGTGATATCATTGTAAACTAGGCACTGCCGGAAACTGATACAAGCACATTTATGATGGTTTCCATAGTTCCCAAGTAGCCAATAACTAGGGGTGGACATTTATCGTATCGTGATCAATTTCTTATCACGATAAGTGTTTCGATTCATCGTTGCCATGATAAATTCCAATTGATGATGTTTAAAATCCCCCAAAACCGTCCATATTATCAGGATTGTTAGGTTTGCTATTATTTTTTTTTTTTTTTACCACTGTTTGCTCAAAGAAAGCATTAATAAAAAAAAATACCAATAAATATAAAAATACAGTTCTTTCTGTGGCTGGTGTCCTAAAGAAGCATGTTACAAATAGGAATGTTTTTCAAGAGAAATATTTGTGGGGAAATGATTGCTGTCACACACAGTCAAAAAAGACACCATAAATGCTTCTTATAGTCAGTTTTATCATTACAATAGTACCGCAAAATATCATGATCAAACTTTAAGTCCACATCGCCCGCCCCTACCAATATCTGTAAAACCTTCACACCACAACTCAAGCTATTTGAACTGTGTGACTCTCCACTCTTCCTCCAGACTATTAAGTTCCAAATGAAGTGAAAAATGTACTCTAAGTGAAAAGAGGCATTTTCCTGTTTATCCCATTAGAAACAGTTATGCTATTGTCCTTTATTCAGGAGTGGCTTATCATAAGAAGAAAAGCAGCTGTGGCTCAAGTGTCGGATACTTCTGTGTGTGTTGGCTCTTGAATTTGCTGACTTCCCTCACCTTTTAGGTTTTCCCTTTAACCTTCTTAAAGCCACAGTTATTCTGTTGGCTTGCGCACCTTTTTCTGCCACACTTTTTCCTTCCACTCAACTTTCCACTGAGATGCCTAGTTACATTACTCTAAACAGCTGGTCTTATCAAAACAACCACTTCAAATGTATCACTGTGTGTGTAACAAATATTCAAACGTTTCCCTTTAAATAAAGAAATATATGTCCAAAAACACTTTTTCATGAAGACTCAAGATGAAGAGCTGCCCGTATGGATGTTACTAACCCCACGTAAGTGTAATGCTGCAGCAGCATTTTGCTTTTGGCTGTCAGTTTGATGTCCAACACAGCCGTTTCTACGTTGGCCACCGGGGACGTGCGGACAACCACCCGCTTCTTCTTAGACACAGTGGTCTCTGAACACAAAGTGTTACACAAAATGCTTGTCAAGAACGCAGCAAAAACAAAAATGCATCAACATTCCAAACCTGAGCAGGCCTGTACGCACTTGAATCGATGAACTCTCTAATGTAGCTGTAGCCGTGGGGAATGGAGTCTTTGTCCGAGATGACCTGAATGTCTGAAACCACCACACTGCCTTTCAGGTCCTAAAAGGAGAGCAACACGGTTCAGTCATGGAGCAGAAAAGGCCACAGAGTGGTGTAACCTAAGACATTTGTTAAATGCAGTAAACGTCTCTCTGCGAGTCACCTTGCTGTAACAGAGGTAATATCCGGACTTTATGCCAAAGCCGCGCGTGAAGTTCGCCGCCGCTCCGTCTTCTGTGATGCTGATCTGCAGGAAGTGGAGAACATGAAGAAAATTGCACAAGAACATAATGTTTTTACCATGTAGCTGGTTGCTAAAGTCACAAAAATAGATATATAATATTTTCTGGGCAACTTTAAATGCAGAACCGAGAGATGAAATTCGGTTTTTAAATCATGCCAACCTTACAGTATTGAGCTTATTGTCACTCGCTGACTAGTTCTCCAGCCGAACTAATTAAAAATATTTCCTTCTGAGACTAATTGCAGTGAAGCAATAAGGCCAGTCGATGCTGCACCTCAAATTTCAGTTTCCTACCAGAGTGAAATCTTTGGGGCAGCAGCCGATGTTGGATGTCCAAGCCACCGCCGTCAAAGGCAGGACTTTTCCCGACTCCATCATGGACATCTGTGACAGAAACAACAAAAGGGAAAACTATATCTTTAATTAATTTAAAACACTCAATGTAACCTGGTTGTATTTCTCTTTTGTTATAATTACACAAAATGCCTTTCTTTGGTTATTCGTATTGTTTCGTACCTGACTGAAACACCTCTAAAAAAAACCTCTGCCATTCTTTTAATCATGTTACTTGAAGAGCGGAAGCCCCTAGTTTTATTTCTTCTTCTGTGGTATTGTCTTTAAATTGTTTGTTCCCCTTAGACCCTCCCCTTTTGTCACGTTGTCCTGCGGGAGAGGCGTGTGCTGTTTATTTTTCATCTAAATACAGCCAGTTTATTTATAGATTTATTAAGTTAATTTCTGTTATGTACTTTTGTTTTGTGTAGGACTTGGAGAGGGCGGCCTATAGCACGGTTGTTTTCTGTTTGTTTTCGTAAGAATAAATCGAGAAATCATCCTTTTTAAAGACAAACCGTGTCACGGCCTGATCACTTAATAAAACCAGCACAACGCAGAAAGGATCCAGTTACATCAACACCCTTAAAAACTGCAGAACTTTACAGATTAATAACAACATTTTCTAATCTAGCAATGGATTGATTTTTAAATCCCCTTTGCAGTGACTTCCTGACGTTTTGGCACTGAGAAAGAGTATTGTTTATGTCCATGTGACAGCGAGTGGGAAATCACTCAGGTCAGCAGAGTCCATTGTTCCAGACAACCAGATCTCATTCAGTCTGCAGAGTTCTCAGCAGACAATGCCAAACAGAAAGAAACTATTCAGAGAAAGAAATGTCGCTCTGACAGCAAAAGGAAGTGGCTTTTCTCCTGGAGTCCAAAGCAGAGACTTAAATAATGCTTTTAGAACACGCAGTACTGACACTAACACAGTGCAGGCAGCATCGCTGCGCTTTCTGGTTTCCTTAAGCTCTACAAAATACAGCAGCGAGAGAGATGTTTTTTAAACTGTGTTTGGTTCTTTGCTCATTCTCCTATCACTGTCTGAGCATTTTGAGCTGCATTCCTGAAGACCTGAGGACACCAGCAGCATTCAGTTTCTGTGCCCCACAAATCTGGAGCAAATGTCCAGAAAACTGCAAAGATGCTGTAACACCGAGTTCCTTTAAATCAACGGCGAACCCATTTGTTTTCTGGCCTTCATTATTAGTAGTTCTAGTTCATGAAATAAATATAATTTTGTATTTTATCTAAACTTATTTGTCTCAGGGTAAACGTACATTTTTAATGTCTGTCTATTTCTCTGGTCTTCCTTACATTAAAGTGTATTAATCAGATCTACATTCTACATACATTCCTCTGTAAAGCTCTTTTATACTTAGCTTAAATTTGCTTTAAAAATGGAATGAAGTGATTTGTTCATAAATTTAACACGTTTCTCCTAGTCACCTCTGTCACCAAACAAACTCCAATGTATGTCCTGTAATTTGAAAACGTAAAGAAACAAGCTTTTTTTTTTTTTTTTTTTTTTTAAAACTACATATAAAAATATAAAACAAGGTCTTTTCCCCATATCACTGTGCTAAAATTTAATTAATCAACTATTTAATTGAGGTGATACTTTAGATAATTTTTATTTTTTCAAATAAAGATCTTACTCTCATCGTGTTGCCTTTAAGGACCAATAACAACACGTCAGATTCAGGTACATTAACTCTTTACGTAACTCTAAAGATAACCAGTCGGTTTTACAGCAACCTAATCCTTTAACATTACCCAATAAAGTCACGTATCGCATAGTAATGCCATGTGTCACATTTCCAAATTTATCCAGACAAAAAACTAATTTAAACAGTAAAAGCTGAACTAACCTTACACTCGACTGTTCAGCTGGGAAACCTGGCTGTTTCCTGCTCAAAAAGGCTCAAAACGCTGCTTGTTTCATAAAGTGACATACAAGCTACAAAGGTGGAGACTCTTACCTTGTTTGTTAATCCGTTTCTATTTTTTCGGCGGCTTGTATGGAGAATAAAGAACTTCTCAGCTACTAGCCGAAATATCTCGGTCGCAGTCGTGGAAGCAGGAAGTTCTCTAGTCATCCCAACTACAACTCCCGTCAGACCCCGAGGCATTACGTCATGACGAGAGAACGTTTGCGAAGTGAACCGCAAGGTGGCAGCAGAGGTATGTTTGCTACCGCGGCACACAGTTTTAACAAAAGACGGATATATATTTATAGCCGGTGTTTACACAAGTAAGAAAAATATATTAACATATTTTACATTACATGGTAGTCACCTTTCTTTTTTGGCAAGCTGATTTGTCATATAATTAAATTCCTCTCTGTCAGAACTACAAACAAAACACAATTTAAACTTTCTTCTGGAAAGGACAAATGTCATAACTCTTGTGGATGTTAAAACTGAACCTCCAGGTTTTCATCTATCTCGAACGAACATTTTAGATGTCTAAAAAATACCTACCAGCCATAAACATGTTAGTTATAGCCAACTAACGTCCTTACAAGGCTTTCATTTTCAAATAATCAGTGCAACAAAACTATTTTATTTGCATTTATTTTTGATGGGAAATGTTGACTTTCAAGATTCAAATCCCTTTTTTTTTTGCATTCACAAGCTCAATTTGTGTAAAGTGTTTATAAAACTTGACAAGTTAAATGTTTTCCAAGGGGCTCTAGATAGACTCCTTCGGATAAAAAGGGAATCAGACAATCATTAGCTCAAAAACAGACAGAATGTATAATAACCAGCTTTTAATACGTGACTGGCACCCACAGACAATATTTGGAAAAGCGGTCAGCAGAGAGGACGGGTCAAAGGCCAAACGTGATAACGGAGACAGTAGTGCAGAGCAGAGAGACTGCTTTTTACTCATCATGGGTTCATATGCTGCAGCTCTGATCTTCTGCTCCCTGATATGCTCAGGTAAGAACTCGGTTTTTATTCAGGGAGAAAAAAAAGTATTTCTTTTATTTTAACACAGGCTTTACAAAGGTTCCCATCCTTTGTAAAGGACAGGAACTTTACTTTCTTTTACTTTGTTTGCCGAATATCTTGGTTGAAACAAAACCCTACTTTTGACACAAGTTCAGATTCAAACTGCGCAAAAAGGGATAATTTTAACCACTTTAGGGGGTGTCTCAATTGTATTTTAGTGCATTGCAACATATTTTACACAAACAAAGAGCAAAACATTAGAGAAAAAGATGATTAATTTCTTTTTATAGTCCAGAGAGGATTGGCTCCTTCCCCTTTAAACTGGTCTGGAGACAGGCATTTCAAAATCCGATGAAACGAAGTTAGTAATGCTTTGCTACTGACAGTTTTTTGGTTTAAATTTCTACTTTGTCGCCACACACATCATGACATATTTGCTTTGGGATGGTCATTTGTTTACTCTTAGTGTCACTCAGGGCCTGTTTAAAGGTTCACACAGTTGATTCGTACTTGTGTTTGTCCTCACATGTGACACCTCTGTCCCTCTGTGTACCTGTCCTCAGTGGCAGCTCAGGCTCCAGTCGTTACCGTGGAGCCTCGGACCGCAACCATCCGCCAGGGAGAGTCTGTCAGCTACAGGTGCCAGGTGAAGAGCAATGTCCAACCAGTTCAGCTGGAGTGGAGAAGAGCCAATAACCAGGCCTTGCCAGGTCAGGAGCAGTTACACTTAAAACTGTTTGTCTTGTAAAAAAAAAATAAATACCTGCAAATATTCTCTGAAATGTCTTTTTTCCCATACAGACAATGTAAAGATTGGTCCAGACGGGTCCGTGTTGACGGTTTCAAACGCTCGACCTGGAAACCACGGCCAGTACCGCTGTGTGGCCATCAGCGCTGCTGGACGCAGCTTTGCCAACGTTGTGCTGAATGTCAAATGTGAGTTTTGTTTTTAAACTTCAGATTTGGAAAATGAGATTCCCCTAAAATAAGATAAAGTAGATCCATTTCTTATTGAAAGAGAACCTCCATTTAATCAATATTTGCCAAATATTGATTAATCTGTAAGTAGTCAAGTTTTTTTTAATGTTGTTTTATACTGCACAATGTTGTTGGAAAAAGATTACATCCATGCACAATTTGGAACTGACTAAAGCTTAGTTAAATATTTTTGTTGAATTTTAGGTTGGCAGTGATCTGTAAATCTTTACCCAGTGACTCGTGAGTTGTCGATACAGTTGTTGTTGTTTAAAGATAAAATTAATTACTAATTAATTAATTAATTACTCTTAAAAACAATAATTTTCCTGTCCTACTATTCATATGAAGTGCTCAAAATTAAACAAGCTGGGTTTTTCTTTTGTGTTAGTGATGCTTTTGAAACAGCCAATTTTGGGGGCTTGTCCGGGATTGTACCAGTCCACAGGCAGGTGGTCCCAGAGTCAAAACAATACATGTGCTGTAAATATACAGTACAACCTCATTTCATCTATTACACTGTTAAGGAGAAAGGACATATGTCTGCACAGTGCAGAATAGCATTAACGGAGGACATTCAACGGTTGAATGTCCTCCGTTAAAAGTCTGATGTGATTTTGGCGACAATACAGTCAAGACTGAACAGGTCATTAAATATTACTGCCAGATTTTTTGAGCTGCAGATAGTCGGTAATATTCTTACACTGTAATATCATGTAGACTTCTCTCTCTCTCTGTTAAATTGAGCCCATCCCAACTTTGGTTTGGTTTGCTCCTTCCTACACCCATTTCTTACTTATGCATTGAGCTCCCTCTCTGTAAGCAAATCACTAAACCACAGTATATGGTTTAATGCTTATGAAAATACTCAGATCAGATTTATAATCTATTTAAATCACATTTTACCATGGGAAAACATTGTATTAATCTTTATTTGTCTTCATACTTATTATGATTCATAATACAAGAGAGTAAGATTAAGACCCATATCCAAATTCAAAAGACCTTTAAGATCCCTCCTGCTGGTAGATCACATTTATTGGAATCAAGTCAGTTTATGTCTTCACAGTAGACTGTAGGTTTTAAAGAACAATTACTAAATTGTCATGGGTTAGAAAAGTGGACTCCAAACACTTCAAACTGGTGGATGCAAATTTACCGTAATAATGGCTTCTATTAAATACAGTTTTGTACCCCCCCAAAAAAAATTGGTAAGAAAAGACCAAGAGGGGTTTGAAGTAGTGAATGCTGTGACCTTAACCAATGCCAGATTGACCCGAAAGTCATTTTGGAAGCAATTTTATTTTATATATATATATGTGTGTGTGTGTGTGTGTGTGTTTTGTGTCGCCTCTTGGCAAATTCCATAGTGTAGTGTAGTTATGTGCATCCATATCTCTCTTAGTTCCTTCTAAAGTACAGCTGACACCAGCAGGACCCCTGCGTATCAGAACAGGAGAGTCTGTGGCAGTGGAGTGTCGGGTCACCGGTAGGCCACGCCCCACGGTCGCTTGGAAACGCAGAGGCTCCACCCTTCAGCTGGTAACTCAGGAGATAAACGACGCCCACATTATACAGGTGAGATATAAACGAAAGGAAAGGTGTCAGACTTAAACCTTTTTTGTTTTTATACACTTCAGATAAGCGGAACAAAATGTTTGACTGTTTTCTCAGTGGCCTTCCGTACGCCCAGAGGACTCCGGAGTGTATGTCTGCCAGGCTGACAACAACGTGGGGAAATCCGAGGCAGAGGTTGAGCTCGTCGTGGTGGGTCCACTTGGAACACCAGTGGCTTCTGTTAACATCGAAGAGATGACAGCGATCGAGGGACAAACAGTCACCATTGAGTGCAAGGCTACAGGTAAGCCTGTTTTTCTGAAAACCCCCCAATTGTGATTCCATCATTAAAGTATTTTTTCCCTCCAGGCTCCCCTACCCCTGTCATCACCTGGTCCAAGCTAAGAGCACCACTGCCATGGAAGCACACAGTAGCTGATGGCGTCCTGACGCTGACCGACGTGGGGCGCCAAGACTCGGGACAATACATCTGCAACGCGACCAACATACACGGCTACAGCGAGGCGTACACTGACATGGAGGTGGACAGTGAGTAGTGCATGATGGATGTCTTTGCTGTTGCTAATTTTGATGAGGGATCCAGTTTGCAATAGAATATATTGTGGCTACAATATTATTACAACATTAACATCACAAAGGGGTGTAATAATTATTGGCTGATACATTGCAAGTGTCAGAAGCACTCAAAAAGATGGCCTGTTGGATTCAGTCTCACATGATAAATTACACCGTCAAATTACACAAGATGTTAACGGGCAAAGGCAAAAAAACAAAAAACTAGAGTAAGGAAAGTGTGTACTATCATAGCTGACTAATTAGTGCAAATTTCACCAATAATCCATCAATATTTTCTGATGTCCTGAAGCCCTTGTATAATTTTTCATCCTGTCATTTGCACTGAAATGTAAGATAAGCAGGAAATTGGCAGCTTGAGGCCTTGTGGCCAATATGATCTTCCTGTGTGAAACCTTTACAGAGAAGGAAATATGCAAACCTTTTCCAGGTCAAGTAAGATGGTAAAAACGTTGTCTGCTGTCTCTCCAACTAGCTGGATTTTGACTAAATTAAGGCACCAATAAAGCTGTCTCCACAACTTCCTTCCTTTCAACATACCCTCACTTCAAAAATCTTGAACTATCCCTTTAATGGCTGTCGTCCACATGCAGCTCCTCCGTATGCCACCAGCCTGCCCGACCAGGCACGGCTCCAGCCTGGAAACTCTCTGGTCTTGCAGTGCCTCGCCCACGGCTCTCACCCAATCCAATTCACCTGGAGCCGCGTGGGAAGGGGCAGCCTGCCGGTCGGAGCAGAAACCACCAGGGAGGGGAAGCTGATGATAGCCAGTGTCAAACAGAGCGACGGAGGAACGTATAAATGTGTGGCCACCAACCACGTTGGTTCGAGCGAGGCCGTGGCGAAAGTCATCATAAAAGGTGAGCTGGTCTTTTGGAAAAGCTACCAAATTAATAACTTGCTGCGCTTGTTATATTTCTAACCTCCCAATTTCTCTTTTTGTCGTTTTGTCATAACAGCCTGAGTGAGCGTGGACCGACAAGTGGCATAAAAATTGCCTGCAGCAAAGATTCTATTTAATATATCCATGTATTGTGGAGAATAAAAGCCATCATTTGTTTTGTAATCCTCATCCAACAATTACAACATCAGTTTGATTTTGTGCTCTTATTGAGAACTACAGCTGAGTAGGTTTGAAGTTTATGCAGTCCATGTAAGTATGTTTTTCCTTCCAATTGTACAGGAGTCAGGACAAATATAAAATTCAGCTTAAAATCATCTGTTATAAAGTAAATTAATTGAGACAAACATAAATGCACTGTATGAGAAAAACCATCTGATACATGTTAATTTTCCAAAGTAGTAACATAATGACATAATAACAACAAAAAACTTAAATCTACTTTGTTATGTGAGAAAATATTGGAAACATATCTCTTCTATATTTCTATATTAAAATGGGCATTCTTTGTTTACTCTGATTATTTGTCTGGTTGCAAAATTTATTTGATAATCTGAAACATTTAGGTGTGACAAAACAAGAAAAAACTAAACTTTTGCCACAGCACTGAATGAGTGTTTACACCATGTTCCAAATGTTTATGTAAGTGATATTTTCTCAGATTTTCTTAAATGGTCAATGCAAATGATGGTCAGTATAATTCCAGAGGCACCAGCAGCTTCAAATAACTGTTTGCTGCTTTGTAAGGGCATTTTAACAGCTGCTCTCTTAATCCGA
>CAEFZY010003859.1:0-32879 GCA_903066815.1 Brachyrhaphis roseni
AAATCAAAAGCTATTTCAATCAAAAACATCTTAACAGACAGAGTTACATGTTAACATAGGACCTTCTTTGATATCACTGCACAATTCTTGATCCATTGAACTTGTGAGTTTATGGAAAGTTTCTGCTTGAATTTCTTTGCAGGATGTCAGAATATCTTCCCAGAGCTGCTGTTTTGATATGAACTGTATTCAGATCTTCTGCTTGAGGAAACTCCAAAGGTTCTCAATAGGGTTGAGGTCAGAGGAGGATGGTGACCACACCATGAGTTTCTCCCCTTTTATTTTTTGTTAAATATCTAATGTTTTTATATCTTGTCATACGGCACTACACTATCTGATGATTTTCATCAGCAGAGAGATCTTTTCTCTTTTCCATATTGCTTGAAACCTGTGGCATGCTTAATAATGTGGAACATCCTTCTTAAGTAGATTTCCTTTAATTGAGCACATCAGACAAACTAATCAACCAGCTCTCTGAAATTAATTATAGTGATTCAAAAACCCCTGACACACAATACCATCTATAAATTTAATAGCACAGCAAAAAGTTAATCTTTATGACACTTAAATCCAATTTACATAATAATTTGGAACATGGTGTGAAACATATACTTTACACCGTGATGCATCAGTATTCATGAGGTTAAAAAGTAGTTGAAATACAAAGTAGCATTAGCTCACCTGTTGTCTGACATGTTAGTACTAACTTAGTGTCTTAATTATAACCATATTAATATCTTTTACAGAATCCACAGTAGGCAAAAATTTAAGTTTTAGAGAAAATCTTTACTTTTTTTGTCATCCCTTGTTTTGATGAATATTGAAGAGTTTTAATGCCACAGGGGAAAAAACTGAATTCTAACTTTGATGTTGGAATCCTGAGAAGTTAGAATTATGAGAAAAAGGTTGAAAGTCTTAAAATTAACATCAGTTGTTTTTTTCCCCTTTTTTTAGTGTTGCTAATCTTCTTCTGTAAAGAAACCATCAGTTTTAGCAGAATGTTCTCACATTGAATATTTTTGATTTATGGATTAAACAGAGGAAACGGGTTGACAATACAAACCTTCCCACAAAAAGCAAAAAAAAAAAAATTTGAAATCAGATATGTACATTTAAATAATAAAAAAGACACAAACAAGTTTTGCTAAATACCAGAAAACTTGGTGAGAACATTTTTTAGATTTTTTTTTTTTGTAACTTTCCTCAAATTCAAAAGTTTACATACGTTTGGTCAGCACCAGACCACTGTCTTTTGAAATGTATGACTTGTGTCAATTTATTACAAAAAAATAAAATTTCTAAAAAAAAATTTCTCACCAAGTTTTCTAGTATTTACAAAATAGAACTAATTCTGGCAATTCTAACTAAACTGACACAATAAAAGTTTGGTCATATTTAACTTCAGCAGAGAGAGAGTATTAATACTTAATATTTAAGTATTCTTAAATTCTAGTTTCAAATGTTTCAGGAACTTTATGTTTTACTTAATTTATCTGCAGAGTTGAAATCACTGTTGGAAATGCTGAGTCTGTTTAGAAGTTGCTCCTGACCTTCCAGCGACATGTCTGGACATACACGTGCATCATCACATATTTAGGATGCGACATGTGATTCACTGAGTCACTGCAGAAGCTCGGTTACCGACTCGTAACCCAGTGGGACCAAACTCCTGCAGGCGTCTGACCTTTTCACTGCCTTATGCCAGCAGACTCTGTCCTGTTGTCTAACTCATATTCACTTGGACAGATCAGGACAGAGGTGAATGATTGGTAGAGTGGTGGATACTCGAGGCAAAATATTTTAGTTTAAAAAGGAAAAAGTGTAAGTACTCAACTAGACTATCATTGATTTACTGAAAAGCAATCTGGATAGTCATAATAACTGGCAGCTGTAGGTTTGGTGTCTGACAATATGAAATCAGACAAATCGGTGCAAATAGTTCAGCTGTCTGACATACTGAGCAAAGGAGCCTTGATTTTTATCTTTAAGTTTTTCAATTAAAACTTTCAAAGCATCAGAATCAAACAGTAAGTTTAGTATAAAAATCTCAGATGCACTTTGTGAAGTTTTAAGGGCTGAAAAGCAGAGACAGACTCTTCTGTTTTATCTTCTGTACATGGTTTGAGTTTCGTTACTGCAGCTGATATGGGTCTGGCTTTTGGAAATAACACTCCATTTTCAATAATTTATCTTTAAAAAAATACTGAAAATATCTATTTTTAATTTTTTTCAATACTTAATGTTTACCTTTGAATCCCCTCAGCAATTTTCTGATAATACACACTTTCCACCATTGGTCAGGTTTTGTGCATGTCATAAATTAGTTTTCTGCTAGTATTTGCATCCTATAAATTCTCCTGCTCCACATTTCTGCAGAGTAGTAATCAGTTATTTTTTTTATTTATTTTTTTTTTGGTCTTTTGAACACTCACACGTGTAAATCTCTTTCCATCTTCCCCCCCTGCCCATCACTCCTTCTGTCCCATATTATGATTTTAATTATCTCCAGTACTTGACTCGCCCTGTGGTCCAACAAAAAACATGCTTACGTTCACTTATATTAGCTTCATCTTGTGTGCAACATCATCTATTGCAAAGCTGTACACATTATTTTTAACATTTATTTTATTTTGTTAGGTTTGCTAGGTTATGTCCCCTTTTTAACTTTTCCATACCTTTAAAACAAGCTGCAACTGTTTCAAAGATATTTTATCCTTTTTTCACTTTCAGAGCCTCATTTACTGCAGTTTTGCCTTTTAGTTCCATGACTGGTTTATGCAGCTTTGTAACCTGTTTTGTTCATCAACAAACTTTTGTTTTGTGTTTCTGAACTTTTCCAGTCAGATTTAAGGCATGAGTCAGTCAAGGATTTATTTATTTTGTTCTCATCTTACTCAAATCTTTGATTTGATCTAGCAATGTGGCTCATTACCCAGGGTGCCAATTTGTAAGGGATGGCATAAGCATTTTTAAAATACAAAATGTTCAGTTGTCCCAGAAAAGGTTTTTATTGTATCTTGCATAACCAGTTGAATCAGCCTGGCCATCCTCCAAACACAATGTGGCTGTGTACTTGAAGAGGCTACTGATGATGAAGTTTGTATTTAAATTGCAGATTTCTATTTATCTTATTTATAAAAGGAATATGATGTGAATTAAATCATCTTTGGTTCAAAGTGTAATTTGCATTGTCAAACCTCAGTTAGATGTGTTATGTTTCTTTATATAATCCTCATTTTATGTGTGAAATGGAAAATAACATTTTCATGGCTTTCCTTGTAATTGAGTCGTCCATGAAAACAACAGATAAATTACAAAGCATATCCTAGATTATGTAAAATCTCAGTTTTCATTTTTGAAATCTGAAATGTATTTGTCAAAAGAAAAAGAATGAGTATCTGTAAGGAGGAGGACTCACCCGGGGCGCCATTAGTTCAAGAACCACAGCCGGAGAGATGATTTAACTTTGAGTCATTCGACATTCAAGTGATAATCCTTGAGGGTGTGTTCCCTTTTCTTTCATAGCTTAAAAACATATAATTAAGTGATTTGCTGTTGCTGTTAGAACTTCACACCCAGTCTTAAGCTGCAGGCAGACAAACTTAAATAAATGCAGTGAGCAGCACAGCTTGACTGAAAACTCAGACAGTGAAGGATTTATAAGCTTAGGAGCTGGATGCTTAGTCTCAGGTTTTGGTGCAGACACCCCAGTAACTAATTTAAGGATAAAAGTTGGACAAATTTGTTGACTTCCTCCTTCTAAACACGCCCCAATCCCCTTTATCCCTGCAGCTTTAAGCAAAGGCTCGCTGAGTGATGCTCTATTGGCCAAGCTCTGATTAACCACCAAACCTCATGCTAACAGCTACTGTTTGTGTTTCATTACTAGGAGTGTATGACGATTTGAGTTCTTTGAAACCAGGTTCAGAGGATTCCTGATGTTCAGTCTGAGACCAAAGCTGCAGCTTCCATGAACATTAGTTCCTGTAAATGAAACTGCTGCATCCTTTTATGTTTACAGGTTTTATTTGAGCCCTGAATTCTTTCTTTACGCTTGTGATGTGCATTTTAAGCGTGTCTATTGATTTCCACTTCATTTTTATTTTTCATGTATTTAGGTGAAACAATTCAAACTAATATAATGCAACTGCAGAAATTCACCATGACTCAGAATGACAGGATAAAAGCAATTT
This sequence comes from Brachyrhaphis roseni, assembly GCA_903066815.1. Lineage (NCBI taxonomy): Eukaryota > Metazoa > Chordata > Actinopteri > Cyprinodontiformes > Poeciliidae > Brachyrhaphis > Brachyrhaphis roseni. The sequence continues at coordinate 4,194 of CAEFZY010003859.1, forward strand.
AAGTACACAAATAATTTCCTGGCACTTACTCAGTAATTTCCAGGCATTAGAGGGTAAACTCTGTTGTGAATGTGCCAATCATCTGTACTGTAACATCAACTTATTATTATTATCATTTTTCTCTCCCGGGATGCCGAGTTTAGAGGAAATTGGCAGAACAGCTTGTTTTCTAAGAGTTTTTAATGTGTCAGCATGTCACCTACATGTGGGAATTATGTTGTGTACATTTTGTAACTGGAAAAAAAAATCCCATATTTTTTCTACTGAGATTAAAACTGTAAAACTGTATTTAGATATTTAACAAACTGCAGAGCAACTGGAGATGTAGGATATTTTGCTGAAACTGTAAAATTAAAAGGTTTATATATTTGGAGGAAACTTTGTCTTGTGTGTGTTTTACAAAATGAAATCCAACACAGCATCATTTAAAGGGACATCTTAGATTATTTCAAAGTGGGGTTCTGTTGAGCTGGGAGTCATCAGTAAGAGCCAAATTAAACCAGTCAACACTTTAGAAAAAAAGTATATATATGGATAGGGATACACCAGATCTAACCTTTGAATCTGCTATATATATTTCCAACACCACAGCAACACGACTCATTGTCTGATAAATGATAAACGGGATGAAAACCAAAAGCAGGCCTGTTTATGTATCGGGTTGTTTGCCACAAGTGCGATTAAAAACAGATGTCAGTAATTTCTCATTAGCAGGTGTAGAAAATGTGTGGATAATCATGATAATTGTATATTTTGTCACTTTCCTGCCACAACAGTAAGAATCAATTTCTCTGACATTTATATAACTATTAAAGCTACATTTTAAATTCACAAAAAAATTAAAGTAAAATGAAAATAATGGAAACATTGTTTCCCAATGTCACTAGATGTCTTAGATGACATTGTTCTGAATTTTCTCCTTCGTTGTGCTGATCTGATTTGCCTTCAGTCTGACAGAGGCTGTGACATCTCAACAGCAGAGCAGCAGGTGGACGAAGCGGCTGCTCATTCCTGCTGCCATCGTGTCTCCTAAATAACTCTGCCGGCGACGTCTGGTGCCCACAGCTTCCTGATTTCCTTCTCTTGTCGCTTCTTGTTGCTGGCTTTGTATCATTTGAACCGCTTCTGCAACCGATGGTGCAAAAATGCACTTTCCACCGACGTTAATCCCATAATCATATTTCCCTCTGCGGGCCTAGTAACTCTGATAGTTTTCCAGTTTTCTGTGATTCATTCTTTGCCCGGCCATTATTGCTTTTGCAATTCGTTTCTCACTCAGCTCGTCATGGTGACTCTGATGGAGCGTGTTCAGCGTTTGGGTGAACATTTTATAGCTTCTGTCTTATTGGAGCTTTGACATGATTACACAATCTCAGTAAGCATGGTGCTGGTGCTATAAAGTCCTAATTAAAATGTGTCTGGATTTATTTTCCTTTTTTGCAATTGCAAATGTAACTGCCCTAGACTTTAATCAGCAAAGGTTATGTTTCTCCATAGACCAGTGGTTTTTTTCCCCATTCATATTTATTCCTAGTTAATTACCAAATAATCAGCATTCCCTCAGACTCATGAGCTGTAACTAGGACAGAGATCAGGCTATTACATTAGCACAGTCTTCCATTAAAGATCTCCATTAAGTTTCTTTATTAGGCTCGGCACCATTATAAAAGAGAAAAAGGCAATCCAATTGTCTTCGATAATTCACTCACTCTGTGGCTCGACACATCACTATGATTGGGCTGCATAAAAGAGAAGATGATTCAATGACACAGTTTGTTTATCCCGCTCTGAGGCGCTGGGCCGGTTGACTTTTTTTTTTTTTTGAGACCATTTTGAGGTATTACTTTTGGATTCTGTTCCATTGCCAGACAAGAAACTTGAGAAGGAAAAAAATGAAGGTGTGTGAAGGAAATAATCATTTCCTTACAAACCCAATGACAGTAAAAGGAATTTAGTTTTCTTCATTTGTCCATTTTTCCCTTGCAAGCAGCCAGACTTTATTGTAATCTATAAAACCTGATCAGTAGTTCTCTGGTCTTTCAGAGTCTTTCAAAGTTTTCCCCTGGAGTTTAGGTGACTGGCATATTGCCTACAATTAAGCAATTATGCTTGCTTTATGTTCATATGTAGGTTCTCTTCAAGTACTCCAGATTATTTCCAAAGTCCAAAATCATGACTGCTAAGTTAAGTGGTCACTCTGTCCTGTGTGTGTCTGTATGGCCCTGTGGAGATCTTCTATTGTCTTACAGCAGTGGTCTTGTTACTCACAGTCAAACTCTACAAATTGCCCAGAGCAGTGGTCTCAAACTCCAGTCCTCAAGGGCTGTTGACCTGCAACTTTTAGATGTTTCTCTGCTTCAGCACAGCTAGCTCCAATAGAAGCTCATTAACAGAGTCTTGTTGACGTTGACTGTACGCAAGAGAGGCAGTTTCACAATTCAAACGTGTAAGACAAGGGACACATCTAAAAGTTGCAGGACTACTGGCCTACAACAAGGCCAGTGGTTTTGTGGTTTCCACTACTGGCAAATGACATGCTTTCTGTCACTGGACTACATTGGATTCCCGGGTCAATAAATTTGCATTCATGGTGACTAAAGTGGAACTTTGTCTCACTACAGAACACAGTTTCAACAAGAAGGGCCAGTTACTGGAATGCTTTCTTCTTAAAAGCCAAGGCATCTTCAAGGACTCTCCCAAAAGTTTTGGATTCTGCTTTCTATGGGGAACCTACTCAAACATCACCATAATCTGTACCTTGTTATTACCATTGTAAAAGTGGAAGTTGTCCACAAAAATGTTTGGCTAATGAAGCTTAGATCAGGCTTTATTCTGTGTCACAAATGTCTTCTGGGGATCACACTGCTCACAAGTGTCTTTGCACCAAACCAGTAAACTCAGAACTACATCAAAGTTTATGAGGACAAATAAGATATGTTTTCTCTGTCAGGAAAAAAAAAAATCTGCAGCCAAAGTTGCAGAAGTCTGCAACATTCTTCTTGTTACAGACTTCTGCCCAGATCCCTCTTGAAAATGAGATCCAGATCTCAACAGGGTTTACCTGGTTAAATAAAGAAAATAAAAGAAATTAAAAAAAGACTATTTTCTAGCCTTAGTCTGTTTCCTGCAGACTTTTGTGTGTTCAGTTGCTGCCATCACCCTACATCATTCTCGTTCTCCTGGATTGAAATATATTGGTGAAAAGGCAAATGTTAACCTTTGCTTCTAAAAGAGCAAGTCAAACTCATTCATATCATGTTTTTTTTTCTTATTATGTTTTCCATAGGAGAGGTTGCTAGGGATTTCTGGGGTTTGTGCCATTTTAAAGGCACACACTTCTCAACTTCACATTGATTTACTATAAAAGGGAGATGTTTCACTCACAAGGACCTTTCAGGAATGTCAACCATAAAAGTGACAAAAGGCACCAGTCGATAACAAGAAAGTTCAGAAAGTCCTTTGCGTGTTCAAAAGATCCAGTCAGACACCTAACTTGCAAGTGTACACAGTTAGAACTCTCCCACTTTTTCAAATTGAGTGAAAGAACTTGCCTAATGAGTTGGGAGAATACTCATTATGATATCCTAATGAGTATTCGCATTAGGATTAGGGTATCCTAATGGGTGTCCTCATTAGAATACCCTATCATAGGTCAATGAGGGTCTCATAGGTCAAAGCTGACCTCATCAGCACAGTCAACTCCATATTTTACTTCCAATGTACCTGATTTTCTCGTGATCTTGCCTAAGTGTCATGAACATTTTACAAGGTTATTCCCAAAGTTGAACATTTTATATGGATTTGTTTACAAAAGTCAGGATTTTCACATGCTATTCATTTGCTCCACTTAGATTTGAGGCCCTGAAATGTCTTCTGACCTCCACTTCACTGGCAGGTATTACGATTCAGAAATGTCAGTAGATGTTATGGTCAAAAAGCCTCTGTGAATTTTGTTGGGGTCAACTCAAGATATGAAGACTCAAAGTGAGTGATTTCACTAAGATGGCAGGGTGAAGGGATGGAGGAGTTGACTGAGGTTAGTGATCAGTTGCATAGATGAGCAATGAGGAATGTCAGGAGTTGAGGATGAAATACTTAAGGGTCAGTGATGGAGAGATGGAGAGGCAGGATGAATGAGAGAGGCAGGGCAAAGGAATGAATGAGCACAGAGTGAGTGATGAAGGAACTTGTAATGAGAGATGAGATGAACATAAAAGAAATGAAGATTGACAGGATTTGGATGAGAAATGAGAGGGATGAAGAGAGAGAGGTTGAGGTGAGTGTTTGAGATGAGGGACATGAGAGGAAGAGTTGAGAGGGACCAATAGGATGAAGATGAGGAATGAGAGGGGTGAAGAGGTAGGGAGGAACCAAATTTAACTGATCAGGCAGCTACAGTGAAAAAGACCCTGAAGATTTCAAGTCCACTTAAAGATTATAAAGTGTTGCTGCTTCTAAGGTAAATGTGAATATTTCTAATCATCCCAGTACTTTTTGTTTCTTTTGCTTTAATCTTTACTAAAGGAGTAAAATCTGATCCACTTGTCAGAATCATTCTACACATCTGGTTCTGTTCCAGGAACTGATAAATGTTAATACAAAATGTTAAAACAGTTGCAGTAAATAAGTAATTGAACTTTGCTTATAGGGCACCTTTCAAGATAAAAATCACAAAGTGCTTCAACAAATGAAACATCTGTGATATTTTTATTGTCTGGTCAACTGAGGTCTGATGTCTGCTGGTTAATGGGACCCAGTTAGTGAAGCAGCTGTTCCAGTGTGTGGGTCGCACATCCAGCTTCATTCAGACTGACATCTGCTCTTGAATGTATGTAGAAGGCTTAAAAAGAACTAAACAAAAAGTAATTTAATAGCCAAGCTATTTCTTTTGCCTAATACTTTGCTAACTTTGAAAACTGTTAGCATATTTAGCTTGCCTTAAATAAATCCTTCTGGTTAAATTCTCAAGCACTAATTACTTGATTGTTTTGTAAACTTTCAGTTGAACAAAGTTCAACATCTGTGTTGACGTTTTGGTTTTTGAATTAATAATTCAAGTAGTTCGACTTTTATATTCATGCTCTTATTTTGAAGAGAGTGAAGACTATTTATACAGTCCCTTTTCCTCATCCTTTGATTGCCCTCTTTCTTCCCCAATAACTTTATTTCAAAGAAGAAATGCGAGGAAAGGAAGTAAAACACATTGAAATAAAGAATTAGTTAGCTCATAATCTCTGTTTCATATGAGTTTCTCATTTAGTTCACACTACCAGTTTTTCAGAGATTCTCAATGCAATTTGAAGAAATCCTTGCCACTCTATTGTACACAACAAATTTACTTCCCCAAGCAAAGACCATAGACAACTAGTGGTAAAGCCTTTACCAATTTCAACATAAAAAGGGAGGTTAACCATACCGTTACTGAGAAAAAAAAAAATCCAATCCTAAAGTCCAAGAAAATCAAATCAGCTCCAGAGATTTTTACTGATTTCCACTGCTGGTGTTGGATAGTTCAGCTCCAAGGTGAAACTCACAAGAAAAGTGAGTTTTATCTCTTGGCATTGATTTAATAAAGGTCAGAGCATTTATTTATAGAATCATTATACTCTCTGAAATAGTGATGCAAAATTGATTTTACTCTTTCTGCAGCCTCTGATTGATGAATGGGGCCCATTGTGGATCTCATGCTCTGGCCGGAGCGTCCGTGCTCGGTCAGGGATACAAAGAGCAGTCTCCTCTGATTCCACATCGATTATTCCACAGCTTTGCAGAGAGAAATGACAACAACATTCATCACCGTCTCTGTGACTAAGAAACAACTGAGTTGAAAACATTCTCTGGTGGAAGTTGTGAAGCATTATTGAGTCTTAGCCTGATAGAAAGTTGGGGAACTGGCTTTATGTGAAGCTTTTTAGTATTCATGAGATCCTTGTGCTATATTTCTAAGATAAAAAAGGATAAATGTCCTTTTTTATGATATGAATATAAAAAATAAGACTACACTGTTTTTGTACTTTTTGTCTGAGTTGATTTTAAAACCAGAATTTGGTAAATTTTGACTTCAGTGTTGACCAATTCTCTGTGAAGTCATCAATCCTCAAGTCTATAGTTTTTTTTGTTGTTGTTGCAACAATGAGTATGTTATGACTGAATGAATGCATGATTTTGGGACAATTTTGAGCCAAGATCCAATCAATAGACATACTTCCCATGTGTTGAGACAGAGTCTGAATCAAGTTCATGTCACAGTTCTGTTAGTCTAAAAGAATAGTACAAATATGTTTTTGTTGCAGAATAGCATCAGTGTAAAGGTTGCACCTGCAATCTATCTACTGAAAACGAATCAGGATGTGGATTGAGTCGTGTTTAGAACCAGGAATATGTTGTGTTTTTGATGAGATTAGCAGCAGGTGTGGAGGTAAATCAGCCAGCAGAACATTTCTCATTAACTCCATCCAACAAACTCCTGAAATGTAAGCAAAGCATTGCTGGCACAAGTAAACTAACGTTATTTTTTAAGGTACTTCTTGGAGTAAAGCTGTAGGTTTGGATATTTTAGATGTTAATTCTGCACAGAGTCATTCAAAGTGTTTTCTGCTGCCTGTGGTATCTCTGGAGGAGTGGCAGAGATGTTCCTGAGGTGAGAAAGTCTTTTAACGTAACATACAGTGTTTGGCAAAAAAATCAAAAATAAATAAAAATGTTGCCACCAGGATTCAGCTAAGCTACAGAGCCCTGCAGGGGACATGGGCAAATGGTTTTGTTTTGCGTTCCCTCGCAATAATACTGATCAGTTCATGTGGCATAATTGAATACTGTAAGCTTTCGTACTTTCTGCTTCAAGGTTATGTGAGGTTTTTCTATGAATGTTAATATCTCTTTGTGAAATAGAAAGGCACCACAAACCTATAAACAGAAACTTTCCATTAGTAGGAAAGAAATAAAAATACATCTAAACTATTTGGACTATTTCTGAGTTATTATCGTGGGTAATCAGTCATCTGACAGTTTTAATTGTGTCTCTATTGTGCTGGTTATCTGAATGGTTTAAAGGGCCGTTTTCATGTGCAGTTCCATCTCAACCTTACACAAACAGACATAAACATGCAGTGAATAAATCAATTTTCAATCAGTTTTTTTGCACCAAAGACTTAATAATAATAATAAGAAGCAGGTTTTTCACTGAGGCGCTGTAAGAGCCATATGAATGAATGACAGGAGCACGCGGCTTTGACACCTGGGTGGTGGGCGTGTCGATGTGGGCTTGACGTCACCAAGTATGAATTGAAGGTTACTGGCTGCTGGCCTTGTGTGTGTGAGGAAGTGAGGTGGTCATAGTTTCTGTTGACCGTGTCGTAGTGCCATTGATCGTTGGCACTTGTGGATTATTTGCCTGGTCAGTCTGTATCGCAGTCCTTGAAAGGTTTGAAGCATGATAATCAAAATGGAATAAATCAATAAATGTGACAGAGCAAATAAGTACCCTGGAGATGATTGACACGTCGGACAGATGAGATTCCCTGAGTTAACCCAGTGCGGCCCCCTACCACCATTTGCTGCACATTTAGGCTCTTTAAATATGTCTATATTTGAAATGTTACATTGACATTTGTGACTGTATATAAAATAGACAAATAGGTAGGAGGATCTTGCTGGATAATTATTGCATGAGTGATTATCTTTCAGGTGGCAGCAGGTTATTTAATCCCAATTGATGCGAAGAGTAGCTTCTTATTTGTTGAGTAACTATGTCTAAAGACGCTTCTTGTGTTTGTGGAAAAGCACAAACACAAACACAAGATCATTGGCTTGATCTTCTTCAAGCCAATGATTTTCTGCTTGAAGATCATTGGCTTTAAGCAGAAAGAACATGTCAGAAGATTCTGACAGTAGAATTAGGATAGAAACTTTACCACTCAATTTAAAAACTGAAAGGAAAGGCAAGGAACTGTTGATTTTTTTTAAACCTACCAGGTTACAATAAAACACTTATTGGTGATCACTGTTTGTGATTTTTTTTAATGTTTTCTTTTATTTTACAATTCTACACTTCTATAATAATCAATGGCATAAAATCTTGACAAAATACATGTTGGTGAATGGATTGCACAAAATGTGAAAATGTTGAAAGGGCCTGATTACTTTATGTTCTGTGAACCAGTCTGATGTTCTATCTGGGATATTAAACTAATCCATAAGATTTACCTAGAAGGCAGCGCGGCTTAAAGATAAGTGTTGTTTTGCTCGTCTCAGCCTTTAGGAGAGTTGTGAAGTCCTGTACAAGAAATATATGAAGCAATACTTTTAAAGCTGTTCTTAAACACAGAGATATAAACTCCCCAAATTAACACGGAGCAAAATTCAAATCCCAGTGAGCATGATGTGACGTTTTTAGTAAAAGGCCAACATAAGGTAAGCAGAAAATTGTTGAAGTGGTAGAAAGCAACTAAAAACTTCAATACAAACAAGCATGACCTAGTCAATAAATAAATAAATAGCAGGCCTGACATGTTCAATCTTCATCTGAAGCCAATGTCATTTCCTGAAATGGGAGCAGTCTGTTGCCACATGAGAGAAACCCTCACAGACACATCTGGCAGGGATGTTGGCAACATCAACAACAACACTGTCCCCCTGGCAAAACATGGCGAACATGCCCAGACGGCCACAGATGTCTTTGTCTTTTAATCTGCCAGGATGTGAGCCTTCATGTATCATATTTGTCAACAGCAGCACAGCACTTAAAGTGACGAAACCCTAGAAACGAATGTGGACAGATTCTACAAACCATGATCAGAAGTTTTGCTGCTGGATGCATGACGATAGAGCGTTCACGCAGAAATGATTTCGACAAACACAGGATTCATAATGTGTTTTTCTTGAAAATACAGCCAATGATGCTAAAGTCGCTCATAAGATTGTTAGAGTTTCTTTCTTAAGGTGTCTTCCAAAACCGCTGAAGAAGCAGGTCAAGGAATCCTCTTTCGAAAGACACACGTGTGCATCTCTTATTTTAATTTGTCTTACACTTACACCAGACAAACACACTTACATTGTGCTGCACTAGGATTGTATACACAGAAGATTGACAATGAGCTCAACTTGGTTTAATTTTCATGTATCCATTTCTTGACTTGTAAACATCAGTACCTATCTACATTATTTCAATGACATATCCTCTTCCCTGTTTTAAAATATGTACACCATCAGATTTGTGCCCCAAATGAACAAAACACATTTGATTCCTAATTAAAATGTATGTCATTCTCTATCAAACAGCATTTAATCAGTCTAATCAATGCTTTGCATTTCACTTGATAGTGGGCAAGACTTGCCAATAAGTTTAGACTTACTGGCATAAGTCAAACTGAATTTAGGGTGAAGTAAACATTTAACCCAATAATTTCACAAATTTGTGGCAAAGTCATTTAGAAGCTATTGGCAGTAATAAATTCATAACAGCCTAAACTGGCAGACGTTGTGTGAACACAGAGTGAGCAATAAGAACAAGGCCTGACTGCTGAGCAGAGACGATGAGAGGAAAAATGAGACTTGAGAAAAAAACTGATGTGAGGAAGTGAGGGGTGGATTTAAACATGGAGGGAAGCAGCATGACAATCTGTCCACAGAGGTGAAATCCTTAAGCATCAAAGTCTTAAGAAATTATTCATATATACATATGTTTCTTTTTTTCTTTTCTTTTTTTTTACATCTACTTTAATGGTTTTAAGTTTGGAAAAAGGTTGTGCATTTTATGGATCATACACTTTGATTTTGTATTTATTTTTTTGGGAGAAAAACAAAGTGATACATGCTCTTGGTGAAATTAAAGATCTTTCACAAGCTTTTCATAATGTTGTTCACAACCCGAAACATAATCCTGTCCTAGTAAAAGGTGAAATGTTCCAGGTTGGGTGGAGTCTCTCCCTGGAGGGAGCAGTTTCAGGATCTTGTTGTTTTGTTTTTGAAGACTGGAGCCGGGGAATGATCGACAGACTGGAGCTTCTTCTATGGTAATGAAGGTGTTGTTTTGATCTGCCTGGTGAAGAAAGAGTCCAAGGGCAATGCTTTTGATTTGTCACTCTGTCTACATTCTGACCATGTCCACTGATCATTAGATATGAATCCTGACTGAAAGAACGAGATCTTGAACATAAGCAACTGAAAATAACTTCCTCTGTATGTTGGCTGAGCTCCGCATTACAGATAAAGCTCCATTATCCAAGAGCAGCTCATCTCAGAGCTGCTTTCTTCCCTGAATTGAAAGAAATCAGCTGAGATAAGGTTTGAGCATCTGATTATGTCCTGGGTGCCCACCTCTGGAGTGTTTGGAGGACGACCCAGAATAGAAGGAAATGATGCGCCTTGAGATCCCCAAGCATGATTATTCATTTGCTCTGTGACTTTTTAGTCATATTTGAAATTAATTGTTTTACTGCTTATGTCATAACTGTGAAACAATGAGATGTTTCAGTGCAAGGTCTTATATGTATAAAATGAATAATTTTTTCTATTTTACCCTGAGAGAGATGGGTTTGGACCACTATGAATTAAAATAAGACAATAAATGGATGAATAGATGACAAATCTGTTTATGGTACTCTTTAAAATGTAAGGATTTATGGAAATTAGGTTTGTATGTAAAAAAAAAAGTATGCATATATTAATAGGAATCTTTCCTTGTCAAACCAACTTTACTCAGGGCGTTCATCAAACTGTTTTATGGACCCTTGTTAAGAAAAATAGTTACTATAAATCTACACTTTGGTTGACTTGACATTTAGAACATCTGCTGCAATTCAACTGCACATCAGTTGCAAGGTCAGTAAAATTTCACAATTATTGTCTTTAATGGTCAATTTAACTGTTAGCACCACTAAAAGCTGATTATGACATTTTATATTGCTATCTCTGCTTCAATCTTTGTTTCTTCATAATCATAAATGAAGTGCATCCCAAGTGCATTTGATGTTGTAAAATATAAAGCTTGTGCTAAAAGTTTCTGAAAATTTTAACACAATTTAGCCATCAGGCAGACATGTTTGGCTTGAAGGTCGGGACTGATGGGAGTAGAGTTATTTTCATGTTCTTACTGATATTTCACTTGGTAAGTTAAATGTTGGTATAAAACTGAATGGACCATTACTTAGGGGACATATAATTTTAGAATTTTAAAATTAGGAAGTGTTTTTTTTCTTAACCTGTACAATGACAAGATTCAAGTTTGTGGTTTATGTTAAAATAAAACAGAATAAATAAGCCATCCAAAACGCTTAGAAAGATTTTGTTCCATAGACATCTACAGTGATTAGTTATCTGATCATGGTTAAATTACATTTCGAAGGCTAAACTAGCAGTAAAACAAACGTGTAAAAATATCAGGGGTTACCATCCAATGAGATCCACCACATTCAATAAAACACACAAAGACAAGAAATAACATTTCATTTTGAAATACTTTGAAACTACTAGTGTTGCATTTTTAGTAATAAAATATGTTCTCAGGAGCACAATTTATGTTCTTTCTCAATTCATTTCTTCCATTAAGCCGTGAAGCAGGGACATAGGAACACAGGTAAAAGAGTATAAAGGCAACAAGACAGTTGAAATATTCTCGAGATAAGGAGACATATGGTCTCCATTTGCTGCCCATCGGTTTCAATTCAGCATCCCAGCTCATATCTTATTTCTGCAGTCTGTTTCTGGCACCAGGATGAGCTGACAGCGACACATGTGGGTACAACAACAATCACTGAAGATGTCACTTCTGTTTCCATGCCTTCGCTTCCCTTGAATTGTGTTCAAATTCATCCCAGTTCTGGTATCTGCCTCCAGATTCAGGAGGCTCCTTTGAATACCAAGCAAGCCGTCTTTGCTTGTTTGTGGCATATTTCCTACAGCGCATGTCGGCTTAAGAAAGATGCTAAATGTCTGGCATTGTACTTGAGGGGAAATAATGTAGCACATAGCACTGTCTGTACTCCAATTTAAAGCAGTCAAAAACAAGTTGTTTGTTTTTAGCTTTAATATATTTGTCAGTAGAGTAGCTTAGCTTGGTGAAAGAAAGAAGTTTGGGTTACACTGAGTTTTCCACCAATAACATGTGGAAAAGAATGGCATGTGAAGATTGTATGTGCAGCGCTGACATTTTGTAACAGAGGCTACAGAGTCTTGTTGATTAGTGATGGTCAGATGGACCACAAGAGAATTAGACAGATTTCGGGAACAAGCTTAGCTGAATGATCCATGTAAACACTAACCTGATCTGTGGTCATTCGATATGGATTATGGAATAAGTCTTGGAAACAAAGAACTAGTGATCTTTGTCTGTAGGGTGGTGTGTCTCCGCCTCAGAGCTAGTGCGAAAAACTCAAGTTTGAAGTAGAGCTGATGCTGCTCTAACTAAAGTCAGCTGAAGTGGCTGAGGCCTTTAATTATGTGCTTTCTGTCTGCTCCTTTTGGAGGTTTTCCCGGCTCTTCCTCGTGGGAAAAAACCTCAGTACAGAACCGAACCTCACTGGAGGGACTACAAATCCCTTCTGGACTGGACATTTCTTGGAATATCCCATGAGGTACCAATGTGTGTCACTGGGGGGAGGGATATTTCCCTCCTCAACCTCTTCCTTCTTTCCCTGGATCTTGAGAGTGGAAGAAAGATAAAAGTGGAAAATAATGGTGAATTTCTCCTTTTGAAGGGTTCTTCAGTACAGAGCTCCACGTCTGGCTGCAGACTTAACGCTTTGCTGCTCAGCTGATGAGCTACATGATTAAAAATGAATCACTTATGTTGTATTTTCACCTCCAATGTGATGAAATGACTTCCAGTCTTGTTACCTTGGTGAAATGATGAGTAGCTAATGACATACTGAGATTTATTCCAGCGCCTGATTCTCCTCGTCATCTGTCACGTCATATTTAGGGACATTAATCTAGTCGTGACTTTCATCTCAGAATTACATGATTTCAAAACTGCCAGAAGCGTTTCTCTGAAGATTTTGGAGTTTAAGTTGCTCTACTTATGCATAAGATGGATTGAAACGAGTGGGTTGGCAGTGAGTGGGATAGATGAATTTCTGTGCCTGTTTGTTTCATTGTCTTACATTTCAAAACATGCAATGAAAATATGAAAGGTAATTATTCTTCAAGCGTCCTGAGGTGACGTGTTTACACGTTGTGGCTGGAAGGCAGCAGATAGATTCAATGTGACTTGTGTGTGTCGGGGAAGGGAATCAACTTCAGCAGTTCGGCTGATGGGTTCAGACACATGCGGTCGTCTGTGGGAGGAGAAGGAACAGTCAGGATGTTTGTGATGCTACAGCTAACTTCATTATCCGAGCGCAGCTGTGAGGTAAATAGGAAAATGTCTTGGATGTGGGATGTCGACAATAAAGACCCATTTGCGGCTAATTCAGTTCTCCACATCCTCTGTGAGTGCTCTCTGCTCCGCACTGTGCAGATAACAGCTGGCCTTCCTCTCATTTAATACCTTATTTTCTCCACAACGCAGCCTTAATGCCTTCATCAACTTTTAAACAAATAACAGCATTAAAAGGTATGCGGTTTTTTTCTTTTTGAATGAAGGTTTTAGTGACCTGCTGTTTATCTGTAGAGCTGAAATAAAGCCAGAGCACAAACGTGTGTCTGAATCCACCCTAGTGTCTTTTAGCTGCATCACCTCAAACATTATGAGTAAACATGAGGACATACTGATCACATTTAAGAATTATCTTCAATCTTTGCTGCTTTGAACATGTCTTGTCTGAAGGTGATCTCTGTTTTTTTCTCTCCGGAGATGTTTCAGGTTTGATCTTGTCTCTTTGTTCAACAGAGGTTTTGTAGGAGCTAATGCTGCCCCAGACTATATGGACTTCGTTTTCACTCTACAGATGGTACTGCTGATCAAGAAGTGAATTTGAGTCAAAATAAATGTCAAGATGTGTGGTGGTTCTTGCACCCAAATGCAAACAGGCTGAATTTAAAGACAAAATTATAAAACAACAAAATAGCAATGAGAATACAAAGAGTAGGAACTAACAGGGACTGAGTTCATGAAGATAACAGAAGAGTCCAATGAGGAGCAAATGAAGGAGAGGGGATTAAATACTTTTGGGTTCTGAATTTAGAAAATCCAACTGCCCAAACGGAAAAATCAACTGGAACGCCCTCCGCCCCCTTTATGACCTGAAACGCCAACTTCGTGTTTCAATATGGCCGCTCCTTACATCAACAGTAGTAAGCTGTGGTGGAGCCATGTCTATTTTACAAGACATGTGTAAGAGTAGATCTAAATTCAATAGCTACAATTGTGCTCAATGTGCCTTTATTTTACTGATGTCGAAAAAACATAATTTTGTAACTGTGGTGTTTCAAATAAATAAGAAATTAAATTAAAATTACACTTCAATTAGCTTGTTCATGTATGATATAAATAGAAATCACGCCGATAACGGATATAAACAGTATTATAAGATATATGTATAATTCAACATTCTTCATGTATGTCACATTTGTAATGGAAACAAAGCTATTGTCAGTTATCAGACATAACTTGGAGCTTGACAGTGCTTGCAATAACAGACTCTAAGTAAAATACATAAAGAAAATCTGAAACTTTTCAAAGAAGCATGATAAAATATCTTTATGTTCTGCAGCTCACACCACAATAAACAATGTCAATTTTAGTCTGTGTGAGCTCAACGTGACGCTGCCTTTTGCAACGGATGAACATTCAGTTCAGGAAGTGGATCCATTTAGTATCCAGATACTGTGAACACAATTTTTTTGAATGCGTTCTTGTTTTTGTTAAGAAGTAAAGTCATTGGTCATGCATTGATGCTATATTAAAAATAAACTGAATTGAACAGAAATGGCTGTGTTGCATATGTGCCCAAAGAAAAATAAATAGAATAAAAGAGAAACCAGCACTGTGGGAAGGATAAAAAAAGAAAAAGATTTGCTTCACTCAGAGAGCAGAAGAAATAGAGGAAAGGAGGAGGCAGAAGGAGTGAAGAAAGACCTGATAAACACAATCACCTGGGATTGTATTGATTGACTCGAAGTGTATTTTTTGCTCCACCTAGAACGAGGCTTATGCTGTGGGAGAAACAAGGCAGAAGGTGAAGAAGTGCACACAGAAAGTTGCAATATATTATTCATCTAAGTCAAGCGATGCAGGCCCACATCTGACACTCCTCAGTGTGTGCCTGACCTTGTGAGTCAGAGGAATAACTTTGGATGATTTGCGCAGAAAGTGTTAAAACACAGAAGTGTTTCACTCTGTGTCTCTTTCAGGCAAACTCCAGTCTCACTGGAGATAAAGCTGACATTAGACTTAGATATCAGCTGTCACAGAAGAAACTTTGGATGAATTGTGATACTTTCTTCCCCTTACTTCTGTTTTTCCTCTGGAACCTTCTGAAAATGAGCATTACTGTGGTTGGACTGGGAGTCTGGCTGGCTCAACATTCAGCTTTAATCATAAAAAACAGAATATCTGCTTTTATGCATCCTTTGCAGTTGTAAGTAAAGAAACACTGAACTTTGGAGATGTATAATGAATAGAGTTCTCTGGTATGTTATAGATTTTCTATGGTGACCTCTGTGTGAACATGTGTGTGTGAGAGAGAAAGAAAAATTAAAGTCAAATGCCAAACTGAAAAAGATTTTAAGGCTTTTGCTGAGAGTAGTTCATCGCTTTTTAACTAAATGAAGGTTCAAGATTTTAAAGAACACCAAAGAATCAAATGTTTGAAACACAGTAACAGATTTTTTTCCCCGATGCGGTCAGAGAAGCAGCAGTTCTACTTCAAGCTGACAGAGCTCCTCACTTTACCTCTAAAGCTGAGTTTATCTTCAGTCTCATTGTTACAGTCATGATCCATATTGTAAGGATCATGACGATATGGATCCAATATTGTAAGGATCCAATACTTTAAAACACACTGTTTTAAAGTGTGACGATACATTCAGGTCATTCTGACTGCCAGAACATTTTAATGGTGCAGCTTTTTAATCATTGATTCCTATTTTATGCCATAGGCTTATAGACCAACAATGTATCAATAAAACAGGATTTTGAAACAAATAAGCTTCATTCAGCAGGGACACATTGATAAATAACACTGCCCTATTTTTCTAATATTCTCTAGTACTTTGTTGATTGTATGTTCTGCAATGCTGCATTCATATTCTACATGAAAACTGGAGATTTTAATTGTTTCATACCATCTCTTGACCTCATTATTTGATGTGAAAGTGTTTATTTTGTGCCGATTCACACATCTAAAGGAGAAACATGTTTATATTTAGGCGACCTGTCCTTGGGGGAGGCTGAGCTGCTTATCCTGGCAGCTGTGGCGTCGCCATGATTGTCAGAACTGCAGCTCAGCTCAGTGTGCCAGCGGCTGCTTAAGCCGCTGTCCATTAAAAGGACAGTCATTACGCTTATTAAGGACTCTGTGTTTTCCATTGTGTTCCTGCAGACCCCTCACAGCTGTTGGTCAAGTCTGAACAAAGAGGCCCGGATGAGCCGGACTGTCCATTATCTTCTGATGAGCTCCCACCATCGCTCACCACTAGCAGCTATTGTCTCTGTTGTGCCTCTTATCTCCCAAATTAGCACATCTAATCATCTCTTCTGTGATTAAAGAAATAAGCTGACAAGCAGCTGGAGACATTTATGGCTTCTATATGAAGCCTGCATGTAAAAGCAATATTGACTGAGAGCTGATTGACCGTCTGTATATGAGAGATCTTTCTGATTCTCGGAGCCATGGGAAACGTTTGGGAGAAAATGGAATAGAATTGTGTATATTCCTGTCCTGAAGGGAGGAAATGGTGTTTTTTTTCCTCTTCCGTTATTGTTTTATTTCTTGTACTTGTTTGTAAAACTCTGTTTAATTTTAAAGTTTTACTATCTGCATTTTCATTGACCATATAACTGCACAATGTGAAATTTTGAAAATACGTTCGCTCAAAATTGCATTGGAAAAACTTTTTTTTGCATCACACATGTCATATGATCAAAAGCCAAATGTTGCCACTGGCACAAACCACAAAGACAGGAAATGAAGGATATTTTCCTATTCCCATTTTATTTATTTATTTATTGTCAGAGGACGATGGCGCAGCATGTTTTAATGACTTATTGCATGAAATTTATTCATGTGTAACTTTACTTCTTTTATTTCATGGAAACACCACAATTGCAAAATTGTGGGGTTTTAGCAGAATATCAAAGTTTTGTGCACATTTGTAACGCTACTGTCACACTAAAGGAATTTACTTTCTAATCTACCTTCAACTGCATAAAAAGCAAACATTGCTGCTTCCATGAGATTTAGGGGGAACCAGATATTAATCAAATGGACTGGATTAACTGATGATCATCAGTTTGATCACCTCTATAATACCACTTCATCTGTAGTTTTAATGTTCCAAATTCTCTAATTTCTATATGTGTATTCCTTAAAATCCTTTTGTCTTGAGTAAAAATATTTTAAAATAATTTCAGAAATGGTATGAAGGAAGAAATCATGGGTGGCAAAGTCCAGTCTTGGTGACCTACTGTCTTACAACTTTTAGGTGGACCCCTTCTGTAACACCTGGAGGAAATGAAATGAATGTCTCATTATCCAGATACTGCAGAGCTGAATTAAATTCTGATGAGGGAATTCAGTCATTTGATTCAAATGCATCCAAAAGTTACAGAATAGCAGCTCTTGAAGGGCTGAAGCTGGACAGCTTTGGTATAAATGAATCCCTAATTCACAGCTTCCATTTTGTTATAACCAAGATTCCCAACCTTCACTGCTGCTGCACACCTGACTTAAATAAATAAGTGATAAACAGGCCTGAGCAGCATTGATGGCATACTGAGCAGGTGAGCTGAAGGAAGTCAGACAGAAAGGACTACAGCGTACTACTAGTAGCATTTCCGTTACAAATGTGAGTAAAACTTTACCAATATTCCACGAATGTTGAAAAAAATAATTCATAATTGAAGTGTTCCCACACATGTGAATTAAAATCAAATGTAAGTTTCTTCACGAGGTAACTCATTAAAAACATGTTCCCCATCCTCCTCCTGCCACTTCCTGTCAAGGTCTTCTGCGTTGTGGTTTGTGCCAGTGACATCACACAGTCGCTGATCATTTGACTCATGATGTCAGAAAAGTTTTCCATTGCAGTTTTGCAAGATACACCAATTTTGATCCGGCCCAAAACCCACGTCATCCTAGTGCCAAACCTTTACCCAAAACGCAACTTTTTGGGGGATTGGTGTGCTTCCATTAACCAAATTTATTTATTTTATTTAATTTTTTTGTTTCCCCACCAGGGGGCTTTTTGTGGGCTCTAGTGGCCCTTATTTTGACAGTAGGCTGACAGGAAGGGGGTAAGGAGAGGGGGGAAGACATGTGGCAAATGTCGTCGGGTCCAGGAGTCGAACCCGCGACGGCTGCGTCAAGGACTCAAGGCCTCCAAATGTGGGTCGCACTAACCCCTACACCACCACAGCATGCCCAATTTATTTTTCATGTCAAATTATATGATCCATTTTGGCTTAGTGTTTAAACAATGACATTGAAGTCTGCTGGTTTTGTCCATTTTTGGTTAGATCTGAATGATTTTACAACGTGAAGATCAGATCATCTTTTTGTCCTAATATATAAACAAAGTGTGTTTTCAAAACTTTAAAGGCACATATAAGTAAATTTAACTACCCTCAGTATTTATGAAAGTTATATATATATTATAAACTAATAAGATGCTAGCCATCAAAATTTTTTTTAGCGTTTACTCTTGTTGCTATTTAAAATGTTCCTGCAGCGTTTTGATGTTGGGTTTTTTATGCATCCTGAGTTCTGAGGAAACGTCTCTGTCCATGGTTCTGAATCAACAGTAACGGCAGCAGTTGATGTTTCTCGGTAACCAAACCTCACTTTGGAGAATTAAGTGATTTACAAAGACCCTTAATAGACCTCTTTCTTTATTTTTTGTGAACTGTAAAGATGGATGTAGGTGTCTTATAGTCACACTCTTTGAAGTTTTTTCATTTTGCTGTGTTACCATGGCAAACTTCAATGTTTTTTTGTTTTTTTTTACTTACCATTATGTATGAAAAGCAAACACAAAGAAGTGGAAGGAAAAGGAACCATGCTTACAAGATCAGAATAAAATTAATTGAAAATTGTGTTATGCCAAAAATATAGAAAAGGTTCAGTATAAATAGTTTTTGATGGTACTTTATGCCTGTTAGTCTTAGATGAGGTATTTCTCTCAGTAACCTGAGGGGTGTTTATGCCTCTGATGCACTTTGCTGACCTGCATCAATCTGACAGCACAGTGGCTCATTGTTTTGTTTGCTGCCTGCAAGTCAGGGAAGATGAACTATGAATCAGTCAGATCAACTGAGCAAGTCCCTTTCTGTTCCCAGCCTGCAGAGCTGTGTGTGTCTTAAAGTTTCCTTCAACAGGAGCCTCAACTTTACCTGAAGTACAGGAGGTTTCTCCGCCATTTTGAAGCTGCTACCAACTCTGAACTTCTTCCATTTCAGTTGTTATGAAACCAAGTCATTATTGAACACTTCCCAAAATGCAAGGCCTTTTTAAAGGTGAAAATAAATATTGAGTGCTCTGAAGTTTCAGTCTTCCAGGTTTTGATCCCATTCATGTTTCTTGTGACCTTTCCTAGAGCAGGTGAGCGGCTCCCAAACTGCTAATTAATTGAGCGTGTTTGGCCATGTGTGCCACGATGGGCTTTGTTGTTTTGAGATGAGGTCTTTGTGCCACCTGGAAAGGCTCTGATAAAAAAAGGCCCTGTTTCCACTTTCAGTTCTGGCAAATACAGTCTAACCAAGGCTGGACACAGAGACGAGGGAATGAATGGACTTAAATAAAGTTGAGGTAGAAAAAACAATGAGCATCACATGGAGAGCAGAGGACTGAACAATGACTGAAAGAAAAAAAAACAGACATAGGAAGCATTTAGGAGAAAAGAATGGAAAGAAGTGCTGCCATAGAAACAGTTTTAGATGAAAATACCACCATAAGGCTTTGACTCATTGAAGTAACAGGAAAGTAAAAGCTGAAACTTGGAGAAACTGATTATTTTAATTCTCCTGAGTGCACCTACAGAATGAAAGCAAGACATAGTTTGCCTTTTGGTCAAAAATTCAATTTCACATAAGTGGGAGCATGCATCTTCACACATTGGTGAAACATACAAAAATAAGAAGAAAAAACTGCAATAAGGACAACTTCACAATACAATAAAATGAAGTATTTGCAGTTTGAAGCAAGCACATTCAGATTAAGGATAACATGCAGCCAAGTCAGATAATCTAGAGAAGAGGAATTCATGGACATATATGTACATAAAACCCAGCAGACTATTTACACAAACTGAATAAACTGTACAAACAGGGTTCTGCAAATAACAGCAGCTTTCTTATTTGAAATGAGAAAACCTCAAATAAGAGCAGTTCTAAAGACTCACTAAGTTCGTTGGACACAGAAAGAAAGATGATGTGAGGAACTTCTGCTGGAAAATCCCAGCAGATCAGTAATATGACAATAGAAAATGTACAGTAAACAGCTAAAAATGTGTTGTTAAAGTCAGAGCTTCACAGTCATTAGATTTCAATGCATCGCTGCTTCTGTGTGATGTGGTGCAATGAAAATTTGACAAATCTGCTAATGCTAAGGATGCATTCTCACCAGCTTTGTTTATTCTGCTTTAATCAAACTCTAGTTTTACTTTCTAAGTTTGGTTTGTTTGAGGAGGTGTGAATGTGTAATGGAACTCTGATGCAAACCACAAAGGTGAACTCTGGTCCAGCCAGGTGTCAGTTTGGTGGAGGTGAACTCTGCTGTGGTTTCAATGCATATGTGAATCCCAGGCAGACATGAAATAGGTCCAAAAAAGAAGGAAGCAGATTATTGCACAGGGCATTGTGGGTAAATGCAACCAAAACAAATCCGAGTGTCTACCTCTAGCTAATGAAATGACTTGTGGTCTTTTGCCAAACACATAAAAGAAATCCTACAACTGCTGAAATCTCACACAACTTCACTTTTGTTAACATTTCTTGAAAGAGGAAGTTGTGGTCCTTTCAAAGGGTTTGGTTTGTTTGACACAGTGAGGGGTGAAAGAGAACCACACCAAATGAAAATATAACAAATGCTGCAACATTCAGGTGTGAAAACCTGAAAATAAAGGCGTCATGTCATTGTGTTCTAAAAACTCTTTCATCCAACAACCTTCAGCAGATGTCTGTATGTTTTTGACATCTTCCTACCTACAAAGCACTGAGAAAACGGGATCCAAGCTCTGCAGCCTCATGTATTGTCTTTACATTCGGTTCATTTTTGGTCAAATATATTTAAGTCAATTTTAATGTGAACCATAGTTGTTTTTCAAGTCTCTTCTGGTTTTATTCAGCAACAACCAGAAGCTCTTTACAATTCATTTCCAGTATTTTTATAAAGAAAGCACACCGTTCCACAGTTCCACTGAATGACTGCATTAGATGCTGACTGCATTAGATGCAAGAAGTGAAAAGGGGTTCAAAAAGAGTGAAATCATGGTAAAAACAGCACAAAGCATCAAACAACGTCTGGTCATGTTGATGTGTTCAAATTGTCAGATTTTGCTCAGTCGCACTTTGTCCTTCTGACTCCTGCTGAGTCTCGT
This sequence comes from Brachyrhaphis roseni, assembly GCA_903066815.1. Taxonomy (NCBI): domain Eukaryota; kingdom Metazoa; phylum Chordata; class Actinopteri; order Cyprinodontiformes; family Poeciliidae; genus Brachyrhaphis; species Brachyrhaphis roseni. Next base: position 25,887 of record CAEFZY010003859.1, read on the forward strand.
TATCAGTGATGAAAACGTGTGTATTTCACACACATAATGGAGCGACCGTGTACCTACTTAAAGTCAGCAGATCAGAGGACTGATGCAGAAGCAATTTTCAGTCTGATGCACACATAAAAGCCGAGCTGCGGCTGACCTTCACTTCCCCGAAAAACGCAGCTCACTTTGCCCGTAACTCCCTGACGAGCCGTGATGGTCATGATTGTGTGTCGGTGAGAAGGCTCATCTTTGCCTGAGTTAAATTTGTCATACAGTTCTCACTTTGTAGAAATTTCTCCCTTTTTAGCTCCACAGGAATCAAATAAGTTCCCCAAAGATGCGTGTGTGTCTTCTTGCTTTATCGGTTTCGGCTTTTCATTCAGACATGTTGGGTCTCCAAGGCAGAAAAGATGTCAGTCTGTCATTCTGTTTGGTGTAATAGGAAACATTTGAAAAGTTTCAGGGCAGTGAGAACTTTTCTGTTCTGCTTTTTTCTTGTTATTTTTTGCATTCAAGGCATTACTTATTATTTTCCTAATTAAATCATCCTCTTAAAAATGTCCACATGCAAGAATGGCAGATTTAAACACACAACCAATCCTCCGAAAAGCTTTTTAATTATGTGTTGTCATGTTATTTGTAATATCATCAAACATTTTGAAATATAAAAGGGTATCTTGGAGTGAGCTGTGAATATCATGATGATTATTCATAAAAGAAGGATTTATTTTCAGCTTTCTCAGCTTTCTGCATACAAATGTCAATCTTGCTCCAAAAAATGGTTTTGAAAACGTTAGACTTATTTCAATAGCATTATAAGACTGAAAATGCAATTTTGTGTCTAGTTATAATGTCTTCAAGTCAATATGAACTTCCATTACAGTTTCAGCTGTGTGTCATTTTGTCTGAAGGACTTTAGGGTTTGGCTAGTCTTTGTCATTCATGTCTTTGGTTGTGTCCTGTTCAGGTGTTCTCATCTTCTAGAGTCTATTCTGTTTGGTCATTTATTATTTCAAATCTGCAGAGCATCAATCAATCTGTTTTTTGTTCCAGAAATCACCCCCCAAGGATTATAATCCCAGTTTTCTTCAGTTCCTTACCAGATCTTTTATTATCTACGAAACCTCTATGTCCTGATTCACCAGGACACACACTAAAATATTTTTGCATGCCTGAGGCTCGATAATCACCACAGTACAGAAAGTCATCTTCATCAAAGTCCTCTTCACCAAAATCACCTTCATCAGAGTCACCTTTACTGAGGTATCATTGTCACTTGATGGTAGCTGCTCATCTCACTGGAGATGCAGAACTGAAAGTTTTAGAAAATCCGTCTTAGCTTTAATGTCTGCTAGTCTCTGTCCATCCTGGTCGTTATCTTTGTCCTCTCTGCCTGAGTCACCAGTATCAGAGGCATCATCACTAAGGCCATCTTTTTCACAGCCATTTGGACGTTAGCCACTATCACCATCCTCATTCTCCTTTTTAGGACTTCATTTTCATCTTGTCTACCTGAGCTGCCAACATCATCAACCTCTCTCCCTGTGCTGTCATTATAGTCTCTATCAAAGTTGAGTTAATCCTCATTATCTCCAAACAAGCTGTCATTATCATCATCATTACTCCAGCCAACACCATTGTTTTCAGAGCTCCAGCCTCACATCAGATTATCAGAGACAATTAACCAGTTTCTGCTGAAGACGTGATGATTAGGGTGACGTATGAGCCCTCCACCTTATCTATCCTCTGGTCCTGATTGTTTCATGGTCCATGAGGGCCTCAAACTGCTCAACCTTCAACTCCAGTCCCTGACAGACATGAGGACCGCACACACACACCAGCATTATCACCAGAGTCTAACAGTAGCTTTGTTTATGGTTCCCCTATCAATATTAAAACTAGGGCTGTCAACCTTAATGCATGTGATCAATCTAAGAAGTTTAACATGTTAATATTACATAATGCAGATTAATTACTTCACCTATTTTTACCAAAAAGCCTCTCTTCCACCTAGGGTTTCTTGTTTCAAAGCAGCATATTACACTGTCTTGTACTGCGGTCAGCGATGCAGAGTTGCAAACACGTGAAAAAAGGAGTGAGGAGATTCAGACAGGTCAACTCAACTGCAAATTTTGCTTTTAAAAAACAGCGATGGACATTTGAATAAAACCAAGGTAGCATGATGAATTATCCTTCTACTGAAGAACAAGCAGTTTATAGTTTACATTGGAAAATTAACGTTTGAAACAAAATGACTCCTTTTCAATCTTCCTGAATATGAGAATCTGGAAAACTGAGGCAATAAAACATCTTAAACATTATTTGAAAATGTGCATATTTACATTTCAAGCTTACAAAGTTAATCATAGAGATTAATCTGATTAGATATTTTAGTCGATTGACAGCATTAATTAAAAAAAATCTAAAAGAGAATATTTAGCTCTCCTGTGGTCTTAGCATGACGCTCAGGAGGATCGTGGCAAATGTCACAGTCTGACTGCAGTGAGGCAGAGGTCTAGATTTCACTATTAGGAAGTTGCTTGGCTGGCGATTGTCACCTCATCACTCAAGATTGGTAGGAAATGATTGTGCTCTCGTGTGTCGAGCATTAGAGTCTAATATTATTTTAGGGTCACCAAGTTTCTATAACAGCAATTTTATTACCTTTATTAAAATTATTGACACCAAGGGTTACCAATAATTGCAGAGGCTGCTGTAGCTGCACTCAGTTAGTTGGATGTTTCTTCCTGTGAAACATTTTGAGCGCTGAATAATGTAAACATTCCATGTGTTCATTTATAATTCACTTCCTGGTCAAACTCATTATTCATTCAACAGCTACACTCTCTGGAATGATGATCTATGTACCTCTGACAGCTGCACACACTCAGTCAGGTGGCTGAAAGCTTTTATACACACATGGAAAATATGCATGACATGCGAAAAAGAACCCTGTCAGATGAGGAGCGATGTAAACTCTTCCTCCGCTCGCTGCCTGGGAGTGATTTTGACTTACACTGACCTCTGAAGAAGATTCTTTCTCACTGAGACAGAGGAGTTCGGGTAAGAGTACGGACTTTTTGACCTAAAGTGTTTGTGACAGGAGCTTCAGGTTTTGCACGGCCTAAAGAACATGACACTGTTCATGTGTTTCCTGTGGGTAAACCTGAAGAGCGGCTGCACACAAGCTGTTAGAGCAGAAGGAAATTGGAGCAGAATGAAGGATAACGTCACTTCTTTTGAAGGAATGATTTCTGTAACAGCAATGTTACAGAAATCATTCAGTTATATATTTTATTCTTTATTTAGAAAGCAACCCCACCAGAGACTAACAATCTTACTTTGAAAGAACTAAACAGACATTAGAGACAAAATTCTGTTTGTTTATGTGAAAGTTTAAACACATTTAACATGAAAATGATCCTCGACAGCCTTTGTTGATCATTCATCTTTAGTTTTCTCCATCGGTGCAAAAAAATTACAAGTGTGTAACTCTCCGATATTTAGTAGGATTTAATGCAGCTAGACTCCCTAAATGAAAAACAAAATAATAATAATAAAAATAATTGTAAATGGAGCATATTTAGTCTCAGTTAGACATGACATTTGGTGCTTTTGGCAATTTGAAAAAGGCACCAGAAGTTCAATTTTCACAGTAGCTCCATTTAATGAGGCTTAAATGTGAGCCATGAAAAACAATAAATAACTCCTGCTGTGGATGCAGAGAAATAGTCTTTTTGTTTGTTTGGTTTTTTTGCTCATTTTAATTTTGTGAAGGCCCTGGCTGCTTTGATCAGCATTATGAAAGTAAGCAGAAAAAATAAAATCTCTTTCCTGGATGTGAGATGCTCACTACTGGGGTTTGATATACAGCAAGTAATAACTTCTGTGATGTCAGCAGCTGTAAAAAAAAAAAGCTGCAAAATAAAGACGACAGTGGCAGCATAATTCCCAGTTATTACTTCCAGACTATAATAGTTCACCTGCGAGGAACTATGAAATGACATTATGTCGAGTTCCTGCAAAACAAAGCGTAGTGAAGTAAAACTGAACTGTGTCTCTGGGTTTTTCATTTAAAGTCAAAACAATGTGGGGTTACACCTAAGAGAAGAAAGAGAACTCTGGTAAATCATTCAGTTCATTTAAGATTGGGCTCAGTTTTTATCCTTAATTCTACATCAAAAACTTTTCATACACTTACTTTTTCTGCTGACAAGAGAATGAAAGATATTGAACTTGTTCCTGAAGCCTGAACATTCCTTGCAGCTGTAGCAACACTGTCATAATTCTTCACCTCTGAGTCAGACCATAATACACTTAAACTCCTATGTTTGAGGGCAAAACACACATTTAACCTGAAGGGATTATTCCACCTTTTCTTTCTGTTGAGAACCATGGCCACTGATTTGAAAGCGCTAACCCACAGCCACCTCGCTCTCTGCCAGAGTTGCTCTAGGGCCCTTCAGATCTCGATTTTAAAATGTCAGCAGAGTCAGATCATTAGATAAAAAACGGTCTTAAATCAAACTCTATCTGACAACTTTGACTCTAAAGCTTGTCCACAAACATTGCAAGCAGAACCAGTAGCTGCGACTGCGCTGATTATAAAGTTGTGCAAGTTGGATTTTTTAAAATAAATTTGCTCAATGGAAAAACGCCAATTTTGAAAAAAGCACGTTTTTTTGATAACACCTCATCCTTAAATGAGGGTGCTATTTTAAAAATATTTGTAATTAATGTTTTTTCCTTGTTAAACCTCTTCCAAAATTGACAAATAAGAGAAAAAGTAACAAGCAGACAGATTGCACACACTAATTATTTTTATTCTTTAAAGAACTTAAATAGTCCCATTTGTCACATTGATCCTGGACTTTAACTTGACGTCGGGTAAAGCTGAGTCAGCGATGTGGTAGAAGAACCAAAGACACAAGCAGGTGGGAGTCAGAAGTCACTTATGTTTTGGAACATCTTTGCAGAAAATTTGCAATTAACTTTCAGTTACCCATTATCACAATAAAATACACCAATCTGTTAATTTTATGTGAATTTCCACAATTATGAAATAGCAAGATACAGGAGCGACTGCCAATTGTTGACTTAAAACTAAATTTAGCCATGCTTGATGACTTATGCTTATGACTGGCATCCAAGGATGTTTCCTGTTGTTCAGTTGAAGAAAAAAGTTCAAGTTAATCTCCAGAGGATTCGTGTCTTGCTGCTAACACTGGAAGTTAGAAACACTGTACAGATAATTATTTTTCTAAAAGTCTTGAGAAGCTGAAAAAGGCCCAAACTGTACAATTTTAACCAGGAAAATATTTAAACAGTTAATAATTAGCACCTTTTGTTCATTTTGAACAAAATAATTAATCTAGCAGTTATTGGATTATTAATTTGTAAATGCACAGTTTGAAACAGAATGATTCAAATCTAATTGATGGGTGTATTATATTGATGTAGTCTTTTGGTTCTTTAATTAGACACACATTTAAGATATTGTGTTTCACAACAGAAGAACCTGAAGATTATTTTGAATGCATACATAATGAACTTCATGGGAATATTATATTTTTAAAGAAGAAAATCTGATTTATAGAACCCTGAGTCTGAATGGCCTTGATGATTGATTTTATTTTATTTATTTTTTTAAAAAAGCAGGACAATCTTCTGTTAAATTTATTTATTTATATATAACAAAGCAAAGTGCACTTAAAATAAATTGTCACACATTGTGGTGCCGCTATGCTGTTTGTTTTAAATTGCATCAAGTTATCCTGTTAGGAGAAAAAAATGGAGAAAACAACTAATGGAGTCTAAATATATGGATCAAACTGGTTGTCTCAAAGAAAGAACAGATTTAATTTTCAGATGAGTATTATATAAACCCATTCATGGTTTGATAGAAATTGCACAGCCATGTAAAAAGGGTTTGATTGGAGCACTTGGGGTTTGAAGCACCTTAAAGCTTTAAAAGCCTCATTTATTATAATGAATAAAGTCTTCAGGGGAGCACTATAGGAGGAGAAGGTTTTCGGGAATATAATTCACAAAATTAATTAAATGAAAAAAGCAAGAGGGTCATTAAATATGCTGCAGGTTATCTCAGGTTGGAATTTAAAAAAAAAGTTTCATAAGGCTGAAATAACGGACTCAACCAGGTCAACAACCACAGCATAGCAACAGGACCTGAGTCATTACAAACCTTTGTTTCCACAAAGGTTTTTTAATAAAACTTGTATTCACAAAAATAAAAGCAGAAAAACATCAAATGCTGTATTTGAGTGTATAGTATCTAACTGCAGGCCCCTATTTCTACTGAAATTCTTTCACTGTTGCTCACTCAGCCTGGACCTGTTGGACTGGGATGAGCTCCAGCTGAGGAAAACAAACACAGGCTATCTGTTGCCCCGGAGCATTCATGGTGTCCAGCTGGTGTGTGTTGAACAGCTGAGCACATGTGGAACAGTCGGATATGTGATCATCACTGCAGTGGGCCTCCATGTACAGCCGCGATCAATTTAATCAAGAATTTAATTTCATCCATTTGTATTATAAAGTGATTCCATAATTAGGCTGTCAATGTTTGTGAATTCACCGTAGTTGTACAATTGTAGGTTTTAAACCACATTAAACAACATTAATGAACGCAAACGCAATGAGTTCATTTGAAAAATATTACTGTATTTTCCGGACTATAAGTCGCATTTTTTTTCATAGTTTGGCCGGGGGTGCGACTTATACTCCGGAGCGACTTATGTGTGGAAATTTACACATCATTATATCATATCACATGTTATTTTCACACTAAACCGCAAGAGGGTGCTCTAGGCCTGTGTTCTTATACCTTCAGAGAAGTAGAAGAAGTTAGCCGAGCTGTTTACAGCGACACTGAGGACGAAGATTTCATTGCGTTTAGTTATTTGGATACGGATGGTTCGGTAAACTTGTTAGCATGTCATTTATGCTATAGTTATCTGAATAACTCTTAATATGTTATGTTAACATACCAGGCAC
>CAEFZY010003864.1:0-20831 GCA_903066815.1 Brachyrhaphis roseni
GCGTGCGGTTGTTGTCAGAGCTTTATGTGCAAAGAGCCCATTGCTGCTGTGTTACTGCCGCGTCACAGGCTCTGTTTGGAAAGAAAAGCTAAGGTATATTTTTAAAACTTTGAAAACTCTTTCTGTGTACCGTCTGTATGTAGGCACATGCGGCTTATACACAGGTGTGGCCTATGTATGCACAAAATGGGTTTCCCTTTAAAATATGCGGGGTGCGGCTTATAATCAGGTGCGCTCTATAGTCTGGAAATTATGGCAATTGCTTGGAAATCACGTTAGAAAAACATGCTTGACTTATATCCCAGTAAGTTATGAAACTATCTTGATTAAATAGTTTGAACAGCTTAGAGATTGGGTTTTTAAGGTCAGAATAATGTTTTCTTTTTGATGGAGATTCCTAACTAAAGTTTAATGGAAAGAATGAAGCTGTTTTTAAATTCATGACTAAAAATCCCCGATAAGATTCTCAAGCTATGGTTCAAGAAACACTGGTGGACCTCGAGCCGTATTGATTTGGACAGAAAATGTCAGGAAACCCATTTGTTTTCTGGTTGTACAATATTCAAAAATCAACCAAAATGTCTCTGTTATTAAAATACTATTAACAATACAAGCAAACATGTCACGTTCACTGATGGACGTTGTAAGGCATCAATGAAACATTTAATACTTTATGATGGCCCGTCATTCTTTTTCTTGTCAGCATTAAGTGCGACTATAAAAAAAAAAATCCGCTTTTAATTTGTCTCGTCATTTGAACATGTAATAACTATTAATAAAATAGCAAAAAGAGCTTTTTTTAAATTCTGATTTTTATTAAAATTATGGATATTGACATTTGGCACATTGATAGTTACACAGCTTTTACCAGAAACAAACTAATACCTATGTAAATAACTTGTACTGACAGGTGAGTTTGGGGGCGTTTTCTTTTCCCATCGTGTCTGTAATGTAGAAGAACATAACCAATACTTTACTGTGATTTCACATGTCTGCTACATCCTGATTAAATGTGCAAGGAACAGAACCTGGGTCAGGTTTCTACCGCTTCTCTCTGCAGCCTCTGCAGACCAGCAGCTTTTAGCAGTAAACATTGCACTTCTCCGATTTACTGCACCACTGAGCAATATCTTATCAAAGCCGTACAATGAATAAAGACTCCGGGGTCCAGCGTTTTCTTTTTTTGCTTTGCGGTGCAGCTCTGCTCTGCAGCAGAACTTGGGCTGTGTTTTGGACACTCGGCGTGGCTGTCGGCCAGGTCGCCGCAGCTCTGCGGCCAGCGGGTTGTACTGGTTGTCTCACTTTTCCGGAAAGTCAAGGTGACTCACGGTGGGGAAGATGTTCGCTCAAGTCCAACCTGAGCAAAGCAGTAGAGGAAGGTGAGCATCGGCGGAGCGACGGTGGACCACCCTGGAACGAGAAGCAACATACTCATTACGTCTGGTGATTACAATCACGACTTATGAGATCTGTTTATATAATTTCCTCCTCAACATAAATAAATACTGATCAGCTCAACTTATATTCAGTTCACTTAGGCTCTGCAATAACGCGTTTTTGTTCCTCTTTTGCTATTTATAGCCAATTCTTGGAGGTTCGAGCGCAGGCAGCAGGTAAGGACGGCCGTCTGCGCCTCCTCCCATGCTGGCCTCCGTCCAAATTATCTCAGTAACCTGCACCTGCACCCACAATGCTTTTCAAGGGTCTATTCTCTTCTATTCATGTCAAAATCTAATTCACATACACATGAGCTGCTTAAAGCGCAGCTGAGCTGTCAGCCACTTCTCTACAGCGAACAGGTAAAACAGGAGAGTGAGGAGAAGATGTTCTATTTTCACTAAGTTTTATCTTTTACTTGGAAATAGAGGTGAATGTTGAGCATAATTCAGGAAAATAAGTGCAAAAAAACCCATCACTTATGCAGTTGTATAATGTCACATTAAAATTTGAGTAAATGTATTCAGTGGTTAAGCATAACTGCTTTTACAGAGATGCCCTCGCCTCAATAATCGTAACAATCCTTTAATAACTGCGCTAAAGTCAGAATAGTTTTGAGTGGTTCCAAATTTGGAGATAATGCAGATGGATGCTTTTTGTGATTTTCAATGGAAAATGTAAATCTTCTTAATGACGTAGCAAGCATAGTCATAAATAAGTTACATATTTTATTTTTCAACTGAAAAAAGTATTTTCTCTTTATTTGACTTGGCATAAGCAAATTTGTGGCTCTGCCATAAAATGTTATTTGGAATTACAGATGATTTTTACAAAACTTTGGATGCCTTTTACATATCAGGTTGTAGCCAACCACTGAAACCCCTGAATCATGTTAAGCAAACTTTGTTAAACATGATGAAGGATCAGGTAGTGGATAACACAACAGTAATATTTGGATTTGACTGAACAGAAACCAGTTTCAGCAGCAGAAAAAAACACCCTTTCAAACTGCAGTTTTCTTTTTCAAGAATGAATAAATTAAAAAAAGGCATTCGATGCCTCGAACGGCATAATGAGCTCTTTGAAATACCAGGAGGTTTTAAATCTGGTATGGTGAGGTGAAAATGGGTCAACATTGGGTCTTTCTGCGGGATAACGATCCGAACCATGTGAGCAAATCGACAAAGAAACGTTTCCCCAGACTCAAAATAAACCGTCTCTCACGGCCATCTCAGTCTCCAGAACAAAATACTAAAGAACACCAGCAAAGTACATCTACTGTTGCTTTAATTCTCTAAACATGGGCCAACCATATACGCGCTCTACAAAAAAAATAAAGATTCCCATCTCCTTGATGGAGTTGAGCTGAATGTCAATTAGTTCATCATTTTTGCTCCAGACAATCTCTAGATGCTATTTGATGGATTGTCATCAACTGTTGTACAGACAGTCTGTATACCAAGGGAATAAATCTTATTGCCAATATTTCATTAGGCATACACAGATGAACTGTCAAAACAGCTTTTGGTTGGGCCAGCAGAAATTTAATAATCATTCTGCCCTCTGGGAGAATCGCAGCAGCCCTTCACACTGACTGTAACGTTAGAGTCCTTCCCCCAAGGGGACACGGAAGAAATTCACACTCTGTTCACGGGCTCGGCCCACAGAGACTGGCAACAGGAACAACTTTAGACGCACAGTGCAGTTAGGAAATTGCAGACTTCACCCAGAGAGGTCAGAGAGCAATTACGCCGCTGCCAGAACAAGTGAAAATCCCAGTCGAGTTGATTTAAAAGCATTGATCTCATGGTAATCAAACCCTCCCCATCCTCCTGGTGGACACCAGAGGGCATGAAAAGTGCTGGATCAGTTACATTCAGAGCAGAAGAAGAAAAACAGAAAGGTTACTAAGCAGACTGTTCCATGATTTCTTTGAGAACACGTCGGTCGCGTGGCAGGCGGCGGGTACGTTTATTCTAGACCTAAATCACCCGAGTGGATTCTGAAATTATTCCCAATAATCTGAATAATTCATGAGAAAAATTCTCCAAACACGAGTGGTTCTGTTTTACTTTTTAACTCTACAGAAGTTCAAAACAGATCAGGAAGGAGAAGGTAAGACACCATTTCCTATAAGCTTCCCAGCAATTTATTACTGTCACAACACAACTTATCTCATGACTGGGATATGAGTTTTATCTGAGGTCTGCAAAATGGTGGCGACAAAGCATCTTCACACTTACTCTGCAATTTTTTATAGATTTTCTTTTTTTTTTTTTTTATCCGATGGCAGGAGCACGAGGTGGAAGTCATGCGCGGCGATGCAAAGCGAGAGAAAATTATTACAAGTAAAACGTCAGCAAAGGCTGCCTGCAGACTGTCTTACTGATTTTTCATGTCAACATTTCAGATTTCTCATTTCTTTCTTTGAAGCTGTTATTGGGGTATTAATTCAAAACTTTAATCAGATGGAAAAAAAAATTTAAACAACTGAATTCAAGGTACAGAAACAACCAATCAGAGGCAGGAGGAGGCTCTTAGAGCTGTTAATAATCCTCGTGTACGCACTGCTCAATGTGCTAAAGGCAGAGAAACAACATAATGTTACAGGAAAACTATTCATACGGCATCATTGGCATTTCGTCATAATTATCAGTATATTTTCATTTTGCGTCCCATCAAGACCATGAATGTCCTCAACGCGCCAAACGTATTGACAAAAAACATCTGTTAAACTGAAAATACACGGCTTTTAGTGAGTTATTCTTAAAATTCAATAATACTGAGCTTCTTTTCACATCAACATAATTTAGACCCATAAAAACTGATTTGATTTGATTGATTCAATAACATTCAAGCACACAACTGCTGTCTTTAAGTTTTACTTATGTGGCCTTCCAGTGTCTTGAGGGACACATAAATGGCCACGGCGGGCCGGATTTGGTCCACAGGCCTCGAGTTTGACACGCAGTATAATGATGTGTTAAGTACTGATAAGCATTTTTAAAATTCTTAAATTTACACTAAGAAACAGTTTTTAAACATTTGCATCAAACATTTAGAGGCTTTATTACGTCACTAATAGGTTTAGTGTCTTCGAAAACCTAAACATGTGAAAGGCTTAAAATAATCAAACTTCTTGAGGCGAAGGGTTGAATTTTCAGCTCTGAATCCCCCCCCAGGCCCCCCGGCCCAGCAGTGAGTGCACATTAGACTGCTTATCATTAATGGACAGGCTTCAGGAAGGCCTGCCATCTCGCTTTAGGTACCAAATGGACCAAATACAACCGCAGGGAGCAAAATAGGCCCTGGCACATCCACGAAGCAGATGTGCCCCTCCGACGTTCACGACTCTAATTGTTAGTTTCGGGTCTTCGCTCAAAGTAGCGGGAGGCTATTCTGTGCACCTGTGTGGATAAATATTAGACTGAGCATAAAGCAGCACCACGTCAAATAGTTGTACGATTTTAATTCACATCCAGCTCAGGGCCGTCTCCGGCTCCTATAAACAAAGATTCAGTACTGATAATCTAAAAATCACCCCAACAACATGGTGGGATTAAAACATGCAATGTCTGTGGAGGTGCAATTTACCCTGAACGAAGACGCGCTTCCAGAAGATTCTGCCCACGTGCGTCCCCCCGAGGAACACCAGATTAGACAGGATGAGCATGGCCGTCGAGAAGGCGCAGAGGAGGGCGGCGCAGCGCCTTCGCATCGCCAAGGAGAAATTCTGCTCCTGGGAAATCAGTAAATAAATAAGCAAGACCACGAGACGTTCTCGTTGTTAGTCAGCGAGAGAACCCAAAAAGCTGAAACAAATGATCCATGTGACTGTAAACTCGGAGGATCACACGGGGCCCCATCAGAGTTTAGGACTATTTTGAGGATGAGCCGACTCCCAGAGGAAGCCGGCGAAGAAATTCCCGTTAATGGAATGCAAACGCCTCACAGTGATGTCGTGCCAATTAGACGAGGCCCAATGGGTTCGTCTGCTGTCTGCGCTCTGTAAAGCCGATCAACAGTCTGCTTTATTAAATGTAATAACACGACTTACGTTGCTAATGATTTCCTCCCTTGTAAAATAAGTGGAGAAATTTGATCTGTTGGAGCTGCTGCTGCTGCACGGCTGGAATTTAACGCCTTGATTAAAAACTCACAACTATGGAGTGAAGGCGGGATGAGGCAAAGAGAGCTCTGATGGCGTTTTCCAGCAGAACGCCGGCCCAGTTCATCAGGGCCCAGTACCGCAGGTAGTCCTGGCTGCCGTGCCAGACGCAGACGAACGCAAAGGCGATGCCGGTGGAAAACACTTTGGAGAGAGGACCGTGGCGGGAACCACCCAGAGGCACGTAGATGTATCTGGGAAAAAGAAAAAGTAAAGGGTTTTACAAGAGAAAATACAGGGAATATTACAACAAACGTGAATAAAAATTAGACATACTCCAAAATATCAGCTGAGGAAATAAAAATTTCAACATTTTTCTTATCAGTGTCAGCAAAGCTTCAATAATCTTCGGTGTGGAAGTTATTACTGTGGGAAGTTTATTATCCTCGCAGTCAGAAAAATGATTTAAAATTAATGCCAGATGAAGCAGAAAAGCCATTTAAAAACAAAATACATTTTCTGAGCAGCCAGGCTGCTGCTTTCATGTAGAAAGAAAGGCTAAATGTAGCATAGCAAAAGTTGCTGTTGTGTGTGTTGTCCTTTCCAGGAACATACTGGCATTTTGTAGCACAACCAAATAATTATATTACCTTCAAGCACTAAATATATCAAAACATGATTTAAAAGAAATTTGACTTCGTAATTTAACGCCTTGAAAGTGGCAAAGAATCTGCTGCTCGTTCTGATCAGCGTGCCATCGCAACCATTTTAGGTGTGTTAGACTCAAAAGTAGTTTGTACGATAAGCTCGGCAGACGTTTGCTAATTGCTGCTGCTGCTAGTCTGGAGGGGCTGAGTGGGGCGAGGGTCGCTCTGTGAGGTGGAAGATCGGCTTGGAGACTACAACTCCAAGGAGGAGTTTTGTGGAAATAGGTGGAGCTTTGTGAGAGCAAACGTATAGACATCCCCGAATGGTTGCCATGGGAGATACAAGGATTTCTCAAACATGAATGAAAGAATCAAAGCAACATTCCAGGTATGTTTTGAATGACGGAATAACATTAGAACATAATATAAACCTCAAACATGTTGATTTTACATAATATCCCACCTATAAGATTTATTTCAGCACTAGAGGCTTTTGTTGATGAGAGAAAAGGGGAAAGACAGGCAGCAAATCTTCCTGGGTCGGGAATACAAAGCGCTCGCTCTACAACTACACCAAGTAGCACCTCATGTTGCTCTGTTTTATCCTTTTTGATCATTCAACCTGTCTGTCAAGGAACATCATAGACTTGAAAATGCTGACTGTAAGAAATCTCAAGAGTTTATAGAAATGTCTACTTACTCTTGTGAATACACACAGACACTTTTAATCACTAATTAGAGAGTCAATGAAAAAAAATCTCATCTCATACTATTTTTTTTGGATAGGTACAAATATATAATGCGTGTGAATATGGTGTGTTTCTATATTTTGAGGAGTGCCAAAAAAAAAAAAAAAAAAACCCATACTACCAGTGGCATATCTGTTTTATAAAAGAGAAAAGGAGATGAGCTGCATTTTACCGTAAATATGGATTTCCAGTGATGCAGAGTGAGGCGGCTCTGTAGCGTTCAGTTGTTTTGGAGAAAATCATCGTTTCATTTTACTTTGGACATTTTGAAGCATTTGCTCAATTTCCAAATATTCTAGTAGCTACAAAAAAATGCTGCTATTATAACTAGAATGATGAAATCTCTGCTGGCAATAACAGGCCGAACGATGCGCTGAATTGTGAGGAAGCACTGACACAGAAACTATCGTGTCATTTTCACGGTTTCTTTTAATTTCATACAGTCAAATGTGGCTCTAATGTCCACCGAAAACACAGAAGCACTCCAGAGAACAGAAATCCCTGCCAAGACGTTAACAATACAGCACATTGTGTTAATGAATCCAAAAATAGAAAACCTGAGCTTCACACCAAAGCCTTGACACAGATTTTCTGTTCTATTGTTTTTCTTCCAATGTTTTTTTTTCCTTTCTTGGGTAAGTTTGCCCTTTGGGGTAATAAACAAGACACGCGATTAGATGAAAAAGCAGTATTTATGTTGTGGTATTTTATCAAACATTAAAAATTTAGTGCATAATTCATGCATGAGACTGCACTGTATGCGGAGTAAAAATAGCAGCGCCGTGCTCCCGGGATAGCCCCACTTAATGTGCATAATGCAACACCAATCAGTGACAAATGGCTTCATATACCGGGAGCACCTCATCTGTCCGCAAGGAGCTGCCAGAGCCTGAAAAGCGCGACACGTCGCTCCGACACACTCAACAAACATCTCGCTGTGTGTGTGTGTGCAGCGTGCGCCCGCGCTGGAAACTAATTATCTCAGCCTCCCTGTGGCTAATCAATGTTTGTGAAAGATGAGCCAGCATTTTCTGAGCCCTAAATAGAGTGGCCAGCTCGGCCATATTGCCAGATGAAAGTCGGAGCAAAAACAGATGGAGAGCGTCAGGACCCAAGAAAACCGGATACCTGAACACGCTCGGCGTCGACTCATCATCGGCGATTTAATTGGACAGAAAGGCGCTGTAAACAGATGTTAGTTAAAATATGATCATTTTTAAGACATACAGGACCGCCCGACTAATCACCGTTATGTAACACCAATACACTTAATATAGGAGGTTCAAATAACGTGCTGTCAGGCTTTATGGAGCGAGCCATCAGACAGGAGGAGTGCTGTGTCATTATGGCTGCACCGTCGGTAGGAAAAAGGACGATCAAAATAGGGATCAAGAACTGGGACGGGTACTTCCTGAATCTGCCAGACGCCACAGCAGATACTTTTATTGTTCATAACGAGGATTAGGTCAACAAAATTCATTCTGCCGCCAAACAAAAACACACGCAGAAGTTTAGGAGCAGCTGAAAAATGATAAAACACAAAAAAAACACTTCAAGAGACTGCAGATATCCCAGTGTTTTATCTGCAAGCGCTGCCAAAACCTCATCACCGCAGCACAGGGTGCCAAGTAACTAGAACTGCCCAACATATAAAATGGCAAAGTGCAGCTTTGAATTAAACATTTGGCCAGAACTTGTATTTTCAGTGCCATGCATTAACACAATGCATGTCGACTTCTTATATTTGGCCAGTTGGATGGTCTCCCGCTGTCCTTGGTGGTCAAACAAGATGCATTATTTAGGTTTTAACTCTAAACAACTGCAAAAAATTAATTACAACAAATTTCATAGGGAATTTTTCCAGCATGCTCAACAACAAACAGTGTGTGCAATATAATAATAATAATAATAATAAGAGTTTTGTAGAAAGGAAAAGTCTCTAGTATGCAGATGTTTTCAGGGCTATCCTATAATTTCCTGCAGTCTGCGCTCCAGAAGAAAAACAGGATTTGAGTGACTGTAATAAAATAACTAAAAGCATTTGAGTGCACCCCAGTCTGGTTTTGAGTCACTGTCTATACAGATCTGTGAAAAAGTGTTTTTCTTGCTTCTGCTGTTGCCGCCGTTTCTACAAGCCTTAAAACGGGGAACTCTGGCTTCATAAGGCTACCCAGAGAAATGTCAGTGCATGCTTAAACCAGGCCTGACCTCGTTTTAAATAAGACACGTCGCAGGTAAAGTGGTGTGCTGCACTAGAATATGTCACCGTTGCTCTGGATTGCAGCTTCGGTGAATATCATCAGACTAAACACAGAGCAAGAAGAGAACCAGACCAATGATGTGCGGCTGCACTCGGAGGATTTGCCGTTAAAACAGTCGACGCTTCATTAATAATAGAAATATCCTTTTTTAGACCAACCGTGGGGAAATTCAGGAGAAGTATCAGATTATTAATAGGAGACAGTAGAAGATAAGAGGCTTCAGTTCACATTAGTAAATGCTGATATAAACACTAAAAAACCCCTAAAGTTTCAGCAGTCACTATGGTGAGTCACATTAGTTTTTATTTCCCATGCTTACTGGTTTCAGCAACAAAGTTGAATTTCAAATTCATATTTACAATAATTGAGTTGGAACTATTAGTCTAATTTCCCAGTCAGTTACCTATTTAGCCTTTTAGCAAGTTTTTCCATGTTGAATAATCATCCTGCGTCATATGCTGATTCTTATAAATATCATATAATGTCTTTATCGAGTACCGTTAGGTTTGTATTAGTTTGTTTTTTAGGTGTGTTTCTCAGCGTTTTATTAGAAATGAGGTTCATGCTGTGAGGCCGATATTTCCCAGCTGGTGAACTGTGAAATATTATGGGGCAATGGGGCAGAAAAACCTGACCCATAAATGTCTGCTTCTCCGTGTACTCTTTAAGGAGACCACAGCCTCGGCTGACTGACAGATCTGCAGGCCCTGAGAGGAGGTGACACGGCTTGGCTCTCCCAAACTAGAGGGGACGGTTTGTTTTGATGTAACCCAGAAAAAGAAAAGAGGTTAGATTTTTATGCAAGTTAATCGGTGTCTTTCTATGGCTTTTAGGAATTGTCATTGACCTGCACAGCTTTAGTATCTGTGTTGCATTTGATTAGATTTTTTATTTTTATTTTTTTTAAAGGTGCGGTATTCTGTAAAAATATACTTTTTTGAGCTTTTTATCATGTTAAAATGTTATTCCTTCACCTGGAGCGTGACAATTAGCAAACATCTGCTGAACTCACCATATAAACTACTTAGTGCAATGCTCCTATAAGAACAGCTGTAAACAGCATAATGAGAAGCATTGTTGTGACAATGTGCTGAAAACAGAGAATCAGAAAGAGAAGGAGCTTCTTAAAGAGACAGACACCCAATTTTAAGGCTTCAAATTTCTATTAAGTCATGTTTGATATGTACAGCATTTTTACAACAACTGAAGGTAACACAGTTATTTGATTGTGCTTTACAATGGCACTACATGCTTGGAAAATACATACTGCCGTCCCTGTAAATCAGGAAGCTCATCAGAATTATGACATCTTTTGTACTAATCAACTACAACTTGTCACATAAACACCCAGGAAAAGACAATATAATAGTTCTACTGTACCATTTGTTACCAACAAATGCAGTGAATTAGAACCATTTTTGATTATATTTTGTTCTGAAAAGTGGCTCCATTTCAGGTCCTTTATGATGGCTTTTGGCAAATAAAAACGAGCCTAAAAAACTCTAGAGCTGTTTTATCAGATTCTCAGATGTCATACTTGGTTTAGAAACAGGTAAAGTGAACAAAAAAAATGACCATTTGTGATTTTTTTTTTTTTGCTCAACTTCTAACATAATCAGAACCTATTCTTACTGTTGTCCTCTTATCCTACAGTCTAATATAAATATTTACAAAAAAAATCATTTGCAGGATCAAATGTCCGTCCTCTGCTGCAAATGTAATAACTCAATCAATCACCCCTGAGGAGCTTTCTTTTTTTTATTTCAGCTGTACTTGATACCTGGTGGCACAGAGGCCTGGAAAACATAATGCAATGGCAAAGAATGAGGCACTTAGCTGCCCAGGGAGACGAGGTGCCAGTGACTCATGTGGAGCACGTCGTTTAACACCTACACGCTCATCCAGCCCTCTTAAGACGACATCGGCAGAATTTTTTTGGAACTGCATTAAAACGTCTTCAGAAGAGGAACCGTCGAGGTATTGTGTCGCGGGTACCATCTCGCATCTACAGAAGGATAATTGCATGCGATGCCATTAAGCAGAAGAAAACCCCTTTCCAGTGGGCTGTGCTTAAAATGGAAACACGTATGTTTGCAATTAAAATGGAAGGGACTTTGAGCGGATGAAGTAGAGCTACTTTTAGGTGTAACAACGTGAAAAACAGATCTTAGTGTTTGTGTCAAACAGACTAAAGAGGAACAAAATAGCCAGAAATAAACACCACTTTCACAGACTTTTGTTTGTGTTCTGACAACCGTGCAGTAGTAGAGTCGCTGTAATGCAGAAATGTGCGTCTAACAAGCAGACCATCAACTCCCAGCAGGCTGCACCCAGCCGAGTGTGCATCATTAAAAGGAAAAGCGAGTAATAATGTGTGTTGTCCAAAGTAAAAGTGAGAAATTTACTAACTCCTCCAATTACATGCACATATTAAACAAGGCAGCCTCTCTTCACGGTGCGGGAGCAGAGAGGCGACAGTAGAGAGGCTCACCGCCACATGAACATAAGAAAGCAAGCGCGCGTGGAAATACAGCATCAGGCTCTGTCGTATTGAAACACGTGAGCAGGCAGCATGCGAACGGCACGCTTTTTCAAAAGGTTGTTCCGCTGCCAAGCTCAGTGTCCCACAGGAAATACGCTCTTTAGAGCGCAGTGAGTAATGAGCACAAGGCAAAACTGCTGGCGATCATAAAGCAATAAAAGCAGACGGAGATATTTTGATATAGACAGCGCCTCACATCTTTAGTGAGCATTAACATGTGAATTAGTCAGTCCAGCGCTGATGAAGAGTCTCTTACCTGATAAGCCATCGATACAGCCCCTCGTCAAAGTGCCTGAGGCAGAAAACAAATGGATATTTCAGGCCCACATTTGCATATCTGCAGGTTTCAGCAATTCGAATTTAAGTGTTTTTTAGGACTTTTTGTAAATTTCGCCTTGAATGAAATTTAAAAACAAAAATACTATAGAATGGTAGGGGGAACTTTCGGCATTACAATCTAGCATAGCAAAAACTGTGGACCCGGCTTGTGCTTCTCATACTGCTTAATTTTTTTGCTTTACACCAAGACTTGCATGGATTGGAAGCAGAAGTAGCACCAGCCAACTGGAGATAAATTTGCATTTATCCAGGATAGACACCAAAAAGCTAGCTAGCAAGTTAGCTAGCTAGCTTTGTGTCCCCTGATAGCTTGTTAGCTAGAAGGGGAATATTAGCAGCTAGTTTCTAGCTGCCTTAACCACCTCAAGTCATAGAATGCAATGAAAATGTTTGTGTGTGAATCAAAATTTTGCCTGGCAGAAAAAGTTTGAGGATAAAAAAAAAGCCCTACCTCGAATAAATTTAAGACCTGTAGCTAACATATTTTCTTTTATTGAGTAATTTGAAGGCCTTAATTTTAGACAAATAAATTTAAGACTATTTAAGGATGCTGTACACTCTGTACGTAAAAATAAAATAAAAAACACAAAGGTAGAAACACCTGAACGCTGGGCTTCCAACGACATGAACCTTGTGCTGTAGCAAGACTGTCGGGTGTCGAGTGTTTGTGAGCCAACGCTTTGTCATAACAAAGATTAGATCTGGCAGCATCTATAAACTGAAACTGTTTTTTCGATGGTGTCGGCCGACAGCTTTTTGCATTCTATCAATGTCGCCGGCATCGACCAGCTCAGCACATAAGAGCCGGATTGGAGTGCATCGGCGTCAGCACATCGGCTCTGACTGCTGCAGAGAGGACATTTTATCATGCAAAGCCAAACACTTCCTGTCTCCACTTTATGAGCTCACAGTTAAGGAAGCATTACTCATGGTTAATTACATTCAGGAGCAACAATGTATGCATCTGAAACGTGAGCAAATCTAAAGGCTGACTGGACTTATTGCAGTAAGCAAGTGGCCATCGGGTAAAACTCAAGTTGAAGCTTTTTGACAAATAAAACCAGGTTTAAATTTAGCTGCATTTGGAGAGAAGTACAGTTGTCAGCTTCATAGGGGATTATAGGAAGCTTTATTTATTTATTTAACGGCTTTCCAACACCGTTTTTGAAGATTCTTGTCATTGTCTTGTTGGGACATCAACTTGCATCGAAGTTTCAACGGTCTACTTTTGACGATCTGAAGTACAGTTGAACAAATTTTGAGGTAGACCTCCATCAATATTTCACCCACTTGGTGCATTGCATCTGGAAGCCACCGACAAAAACAGCCTCACAAAATGGAGCTTAGTAGTTAGCGTTATGTTTCAAAACCTGGCAGTGCCAATGTGCTACCTTCAAACTAAACACTGAACTCCATAAAGAATTGTAGGACTTTTTAGAGCAGAAATGTATTGATGTGCCAAACCCGTTTCAGTATAAACAGAGAATTATGCAAATCAAGTTCACACTGTTTCCAATGTCTTCTCCATCTCACAATAATGCTTAAATAAATGCTAATGATGTTTGAAAGGCAAAATATGAATGTTTTTTTAATTCCCTCTTTAAAAATTAAATATCTGTAATTTAAGTCTTCTGATTTACTTTGTAGTTTGACAAATGCTGATGTCATTTTGTTTTTAGTTTGAAAAATAAATTAAAAATGAAATTCAGTGAATTGTGTCTCTGTGTGTGAAGCACACAGAGACACACTGCTGCTGATGTGAGGATGACCCTTTGTCCTCTTGCAGGTAATGACTCAAGATGAGACAATTTTCTCTGGTTAGTCTGGACCTGACTGCTAACACAGAGAGCTGCACTTAAAAGACATTTTAAGTCAGCGCTCCCTTTTTTTCTCTCCTCAAAGGTCCCGGGTTTTAGTCCAGCCTCTAACGTGAAAATACCCTCATTGCTCACTTCACAATGAGCGCTCTCACCTCCACATCCCCGTGAAGCTGTGCATGATGCTGACGCAGCGCGGGAGCTTTGGGGGGACCAGGCCGTCCAAAGTGGCGAGCATGGACGGAAGCCCAAACAGCACCAGATACTTCACGTAGAAGAACTGGACGAGAGCCAGGGCCAGACCCCCTGAGGCAGAGAGGAGAGACGGAGCTGAAATCATTTATGGTTCTACAGAGACAACAATGAACAGTCGTCCATTTAGAGAATGTAACAGAGGAGCAACAGCAGGAGATTAATAGCTGGACTTTAACATGATTCACTGCTGTGATTAAACAGCTGCTAAATTATTGATTATGAATTAGTGTATCGAACATTTAAAATTAACTTCTTGGTTTTGACAACTAGGAAGAAAAAGATAATTGAAAGCAAAAACCATTATTTAAGTTAACAATTATTCTGTCAATTAACTTGACGGTTTATTGATTAATCGGATGAAAAATTGGCAGATTCTGCAGATTTTTCACTTATGGATTTTTGGGACAAAATTAGAAATGCATTAAATAATGAAAATAAACAAATAATGTCATCCCTTTTTAAAATAACAAAATAAACATTTTGTTGACTTAACTGCTATAACACAGCATTCCTTTAGTTTATGCTTGATCATTTGTAGTAAAATATGCATCTGCAGCTAAAAAAACACTTTTAACATCAACATGTAAAAAGCTCACAGGCCTTTCCACTTGACTTAACATCAATACAATATCTGTTGATTATAATTTTAGATTAACCAATCAATAATTGGATGGGAAAATGCACTCAATAGGATTCTTTTTACAGAATTTGAACTGGGTGAAGCTAAAACTGAGGAGTTTTGAGTAGAATATATTTACATAAAAATGTGTTTTTTTTAATCCTAATGCAAAATGTGTATATTTTTGTACAGCTTTGCCTTAATTACTGGAATCATGTGGAACCCCTGTCCACATGATAGGGTGTTGTTCTTTTAGCAAATGGCTGTTTTTGAGTCTGTATACTCCAGTGAATCAACAGCTAAATTACTTGATGATTATTTCAATAAATCGATTTGTCATGATTAATCGTTTCAGCCCAAGCAAAAATGAAAATGTCTGAATGAATGAGCTGATGACTGGCTGTCAAAGCAAAGCTCCCACATCAGATTAATAAAATCATGAATCGCAGATAATTAGCAAATGTGTAATAGCAGCTTCATCCAAAAGCTGCTAAGTCTTCTGCAGATATAATCTTTATATATTGTACAACATATGTCTTCTGTGGGAGGAAAGTGTTGGATATAACACCTCGTTTTAGCTGCGATGAAACACAACAAGCTCTGAGTGGAAAGGCTTACCCAAAGCCCAGGGAGGAAGCATTTCTATGTAGGTCTCATTAGACTGGATGGAGTGCATGTACATGACGTGGATCATGTATTCTGCCAGGATCCACCACAGAATGACCCGGACCGATCTGACCAACACGTAGCCAAAGACAGATTCCTCCCCGCTGTTCTCGTCGGCCGACTTCCTCATCTGGCAGTGGAGAGACAGGAAGCACATACTGAAGGAGGGAAGGTTAAACATATGAGACACATGTTGGGGTTTTCAGTGGAATCAAACGTCTTTTTTTATACTTTGGCATGTTCATCAGCCGGTTGGTTGCACTGTTATTTTTTTATTGAGTGATGTCAGAGTACAGAGGAGTGTACACAGGTCCTTTTCCATATTCTTCACAATTATGCACTTTGTGTGTTGGTCAGTCACATAACATTGGCAAACATACTTGTATTGGTGTCTTAATGATGGCACTCTACAAATTTAAACATTTGATACTGTAAGATGGAATTTTTAAAAAATGTTTTTGACGGAAAGCACTTTAAAAATGCCTTGTTGCTTAAATGTGCTGTACAAATAAACTTGATTGATTGACTCATTCACAAAACTGCAATACAATGCATTCAAGTATGTGGTTGTAATGTGACAACATGGAAAAAAATGACAAATATTCAAGTAAATGATTTTGCAGAACATTGTATCTATGTATTGATCTCCCAGCGCAACTGTTTAGGTTCACTTTTATTTATCGGTTTTGTTGTATTACTGGGCATTAATTGAATCATTTATCATGAATAATTTCTTATACAAGAATTTTGATTTATTGTTGTCCCAATAAATTCCAATTAATGAAGTAAAAAAAAAAAAAACTGTGTTACTGGAAATGTTGTTTATATCATCTTCTACCCAGCATCAATAAATATTAGTAAATGCAAAAATATGATTAAATGCAGCTACAGTTTGTGGGTTAGTGATATAAATCACTTCTTTAAGTAAATTATGTCTTGAAGAAACATATTTCAAATGGAAATGTTTTTCAAGAACAATATTTGTGTTAGTTGTAAAATGAATGCTGTACCATGCAGTCATTCATACAGGTTCCTAAAAAAGCTTTTTATTTAATCATCATTTTAATCTTTTTTTTAACAGTACCACAAAATATCATGATAAAACCCTAAGTCAATATCGTCCACCCATAGGTTAGTAACAAAATCCCAATAAAATGCACTAAGTATGTGGTTGTAATGTGACGAAATGTAGAAAAAGCTCAAAAGATAAACATGAAAATGACTTTGCAGCATATTGTATCTAAACAAAATGTATTTATGAAGCCTACATTTAAAGATTATAAAAGGTTCACAATATAAAGAGATGGGAAATGGCTCAACTGGAACCAAAATTTGTTTTAGTGTTTTTAAAACCAGAACCCTGAGCCTGTATTTCAACACCAGAAGAGGCAATTTTACCCTCACCTGCTCAGCGTAGGCTTTGAAAGTGATAATGGGTCCGTTGTAGAAGAAAGGATGATAGAAGGTGTATGAAAACAGCCAGAAGAGGTGCGAGGCTCGACTGCACTCTAAAGGGCTCCAGCAATGCTCCAGGCTGAAGCTGATGAATCGCAGGCCACAGACGGCAACGCTGAAAAGTAGCAGGTAGTACTCCTCCTCCGTGCTGTACCAGCCTCTCTGAGTAACACAACGGTTCACATTCACTGGCAATTGTGATGAAAGTCTTACAGTACATTTATTGTACAGTATATGCTTCTCAAAAGGAGAAATTTAAAAGTTAGGCATCTCTTTACAAATCTATCTTTAACCGAGGAGTTTCTTTAGATCTGTGTTGCTTTGCTTAACTTCAGTACCAAGCTGTTGTTTCCATAATTAATTCATAAATATTTTCACTACATCATGGCTTGCTAGCTTAGATATTGTTGTTAGTTGCGTTTCCAGCTGTAAAATATCATAAAATGTTGAATTCAATCAATTCAGACTGCAATAAGGCTCAGAGTGAGGAAAGGTGCGCCAAAGAAATTCAACAAAACTGAAGAGCAAAGCCTCAATGGCTCAACATCTTCTTAGTATATTTTGCCCTCTTGTGTTCTTAGGGGGTATAACATGCAGTGAAAATAAAAACCGTGGATCTGCTGTACAGGGTAAAAAATTATGATGGGTGTTTATACAGTGTGAGACACACAGCTCACCTGGATGTCTTGCAGTGGCTGAATGTGAATTGTGGAGAGCAGCAGAAGGTTAGAGATCCACGCCAAAGAAGGCTTTCGCAGCTGGGCCACTGAGAAGGCAACGGACAGCTGTAGAAGCAGAACCCCCACACCCTTAAAGCCCAGCAAGCTGCTGGCTGCCAAGAAGTCGAACACTGTGAGCGCAAGCACCTTAAGCTGTCGAGACAAAAAAATACAGCTGTCTTTCAACATGCTCTATTTGCTTTAAGTGTACCGTAGGATCACCTCACCTTGGGGTGAAAAATGGCCGCCAATCTTGATAATACGCCATGACCGACTAAAGTCCACAGTAAAGACTTTTTGGCCCACTCAGTCCAGAAACTCCACTCAAAGTCAGACGGGTCCTTTATTTTAAAAAAAATAATAATAATAATCAACCAACTTCATCAACCATAAGCCTCTCTCACACTGGTCTTATATTACTAGACTATTACAGAGAGGGACTCGTGTTTTATTATTTAAAATTATAATCAGATGTTTAATATTGAAGATTCGTATCCCTTGAACTCTTTACATTTTCCCTTGTTACAGCCACTTCAATGCATTTTGTTTTATAACTGCAGAGAAAGTGGCTTTACAAAGTAGTCTATTGATACAGATGGTCAGAATACATTTCCAAGCAACTTAGATTTTAATTAGTAAAGAAAATGAAACTAATCTTTTCAATGCACTTTACAAATTATGTGCCACCTTGCGTTTGTCTATGAGATCAATTAAGGTTTGTGATTAAATAATGACAAGACAGAAAAAAATAAAATCAAGAGGCATTCTTTTTCCACAACCCCTTCTAATCACCACTACTCCACTGTGCATGGAGTAGTGGCGTTTTTAAATTTCTTACCCTTTTGAAGCTCTTAAAAAGGCCATTTTCCAACTGGAACTCTCTCTGTAAACCAGCTTCATGCTCTAAGGTAGAAATCAGAAGAGAACAGTGACATTTTTCTTATTCTTATTTCATCAAATCCAATGTAACAATTGCTGTCTATTTTACCTTTGGAGAACTTGTGCAGCTGGTAAAAAGAGTAAAAATGAGAGCCCAAAGAGAGCAGCCAGTACACAGAGATCTCAGGCCATGGCAGCGGTGACAGCTGGGATGGCATCGGGTAACGTCACTTTGCTGTAATGCCTCTGAAACCGAGGGAGTCAGATACACAGATTTAGTCTGATTTATCCAAATATTTCTTTACAACACATCAACTGCCAGTTCAGCGAGGGTTTACCTAGTGGGCTAAAGGATAAGCTCAAGATCAGGCTCAGTTTAGTGCTAGTCTGTGAGGCAATAATTGTTTTAAGCTCAAAAACATCTCATAACTCCTGGTCAGGTCTAATCCATGTAGATTTAACCTGACCATTGCCTTCCTGCGCGTTTCAGAAATATGTTTGGATCAGAACTAAACCAGTAAAAGCAGCATTTAGTTTCTTTGCTCCAGACTCAGGGGTGGGCAATCCTGGTCCTCGAGGGCCGGTGTCCTGC
The DNA here is from genome assembly GCA_903066815.1 of Brachyrhaphis roseni. Lineage (NCBI taxonomy): Eukaryota > Metazoa > Chordata > Actinopteri > Cyprinodontiformes > Poeciliidae > Brachyrhaphis > Brachyrhaphis roseni. Next base: position 19,086 of record CAEFZY010003864.1, read on the forward strand.
AACTCTTAGATGTCTCCCTGGTCCAACACACTTGAATCCAACAGCTGAATCACCTCCTAAGTGCAGTCAAGTTTTCCAGAGTCCTGCTAAATGACCTCATTATTTGACTCAGGTGTGTTGAAGTAGAGATACATCTAAAAGTAGCAGGAGGCCCGCAGGCCTGGAGTTGCCCTGCAGAACCTGCTGGTTCCTTTAAATCAAAATTGATGTCAAATTAATTTTAGCAGCTCATTTTTATTCATTTAAAAATGCATCTTTCAGTTCTTCATTTGATGTTCTCTTGTTTTTAATGTGATTTTATTAACTTTTGCTCCTTCATTTTACTGTAAAGCACTGCAAATTACTTTGCAACTGAAATGAGCAGTGGATGTCTTGCATGTCGTTTTAGAATCAAAAACCAATTTAATCATTAAATATTGAAGAAAATACAAATATTGTAATCAAAATGATTATTTAATTATTTTTTTTATATTAACTGGTGTTCGTCAACTTGCTTTCTGTGTCTTTAGAACAAATCCAGAAGTAAATATAGCATTAAAATATTAACTTCAGCCTACAAACATATTTGAATTCTGACTATTTGTGAATATGAGTTGTAAAAAAAGAAAACCCTAAAACACTAAAACTGCCTTTATGAATAGTAATACATCCTTTTCAAATATGAAAAGGATTTTAAATAAACTAAACACCATATTTACTGTTTTACACTACTAGATAAAAGCCTCTTACTTACCGTAAATCTTCTAAATACCTTCCACAAAGGTTTTAATAGCTCCAGCATTCCGAACTGGGAGGTTCCGTTCGGTGCTGTTGTTTTATGTTCTGAAAAATACCTGTGATACCTGAATGTTTGCATAACAATTTACATTGTTATAACTGAACCCGGAAGCCTCCATAAACTAATTTAGCTGTTCACTCCGTGAGCTGCAGGCAGACTGAGTTATGAAGTTACCGTATTAACTCCTATGGACTACTGGCCATTGATAAACTGCTCTGTTTTAAAGTGGTTTCACAACATCAAGTCTGAGCAGCAGAGCGCGTTTCTTCTTCTTTTGTTTTATTGTCGGGTTGCAAATAACTTCACAGAGGCACACTGCCCCCTACTGTACAACCTCATAGCCTGCAACTACTAATTTCTGTGTTCATTTGACATTATGTAAAAATGAGAATATTTTATTTATAATCCTGTTTCCTCTTTATCACCTTCTGTTCCTAAAATTCCTTTTAGACTCCATTCTGTATTTTATTCACTTTTTCCTCATTCTCTGTTGTTGTACTTTTCCATTTCACTATTAAATAAATAAAGATTAATTTAAGTAGCTATGACCAACTCTCAATCTTGTCGTTGTTACATCTTCCCTCCTGTTTTCTTTCTCCATAAATATATTCTTTGTAAATGTTTGTCGTTAGTTTTCTTCCTTTCTTACCTTCATTGCATATTGTCTTGTTTATACCCTCCCCTTTTCCAGTGGGATAAGTTCTGTTATTTCCTCTTTTAGCAAGTTTATGTTTCATTTCCAACTTGTTAGCATAAGGAGTCCATTTAATAGATGTTTCCTACTGTTCTCTTACAGGTAGTTTTTTTCCTAACCTTTGTTATAACCCGTCTTGTCATACATGGTGTCTTATTTTTTCATGTATTTTTTAACATTGATTTTATATATATATATATATATATATATATATAAAAATTCCCTTCTCACCCACCGCGGGTGGTGTTTCTTCCTCTTAGCTCGGGTCCTCTAC
>CAEFZY010003871.1:0-14776 GCA_903066815.1 Brachyrhaphis roseni
ATATATATATATATGTAACAGAAAACATATGAAAACAAAATGACAATGAATAAGCAGCAAATAGTGAAAGGGAGAAAAGGGGGTCTAAAATATTATTTAATTTCTGGTGTTTTGGGTCAAACTGAGGTTATATTTACATTAATAAAACTTTTGCTTCTTTGCACCAGATTTAGAAAATAACCAAAGAATACAGAAATATAGAAACAACCTGTTTTCCAAGGGATAACAGGTTGGAAACATTTTAGTATAACATTTTAGTATAGGCTATATAATACACTATATTTCTTTCTATAAAATATATAGTGTAACAGGAGAAAAAAGGCCATATGTACATCTTAATAAAATTATATACCATTTAAAAAATGTTAATTTACATTTTTGCAAATTAAGTCAAAAAAGAAACTCCTGTATTACATATTTATTATTTCTTATTACATATACACATTTTAAGTGCTTATTTGTGTCAATTTAGATTATTTAGATGAAAAACAGGAACGATATAACAGCTGTAGTCCTCAGGTAACACCATATGTCTTACAGTTCAATAGATACAACAGAGAAACCTTTTAAATTCAGTTTTTATTGAATTAATTAATAAAAGTATCGTGACTAAAATGTTGCATTTCCTCCACAGATATTATAGATCATATTTTATCCTTTAACCTGAGCATTGCAGAATGACAGCTAGCTTAGCCTGAATTAGCCCAACATTAGCTTCCAGGCTTTATTTACGTTTTTCATTCAGACTGTAAGCGAACAATAAGACCAGTTATAGTAAAATAGATCAAACTAGAGACTCACTGGTTGATAAAGCAAAGATTTAACCACCTTTATTATCGCTATACCGATCCAGACACACACACACACACACCCCCACACACACACACACACACACATGTCCCTGCTAACCAGCTAGCTCCCCTGAGGCTCGTTTATCTCTTACCGACCGAGACTTGGTCCACACCTTTAGTTATCTCCGTCGCCATGTCGACCCACGTCTAAAAACACCTCGCTGAAAGCAAAAGGTGGCAACTTTGTATTCAAAAATCTAAATCAGCCTTCAGAAACGAACACCGGCGACGTCTCCGGGATCCTAACATGCAACTTTGCATCAGCCGACCGCAGCTTCATAGAAAAGGCGAGACAGACATCTGATTGGTCCGACTGTAAACGTCACGCATGTTGCGTTGACTCTCATTGGTTACATTCAATGTCAACAACTGTTGTATTCAATGTTAGCTTGAAATCATACTTAAGGTTGATCGGAAAAAGAGAAACTAATTATACATGTTTCACCTAAGATAAATTTCATCTCAAAATTAAAATTTTAAAACTTTACCTACTTTTTAAAACCAAAAGCAATATGACATTTGCTTGTTTTTTTAACTATATCTCACAAAATCGAGTTGTTTTTTTTATCGGCTATTGAACGTATCTTGAAGAAAAGAGGCGGGGTTATTGCAGATTCTTTTTCTGTCAGGTGTCATGTGATGCATTCAATTGACATGTAAAGTCGGAAATTAGAGCTACATCACACCGGGCTCGATCTCTGTATGACTGTTAATAAATGACAGAAAATATTTACACAGAGCTACAAGTACGATGTTACAAATTAAAGTTCTAAGATTATTTTACACAGAGCTTTATAAAAATAAGCTTTATAAATTATAAGGTAATAAAACACACCAAAGCTAAGAAACAAGCCGGACATTAACATTTAATATTTAACCCACATTTATTGCAATCAGAGACATTTAAAAGAAATGCAAGGTAAACAATGTCATTCACTTAAAATAGAAATAAGCAGATTTAATGTTTGAATTTTATCAAAAAGTGATTATGTCCACAAAAAGACAAAAAAAGTTACAAATTCGTCTATAAAGTTACCAAAGTGTTTTATTTAGATTTTAAAATAAATTACAGTTTGTCATGTCTTATCAATGTTACATTGTAAATCTTATAGTATGTCAAATTTTGTTACATTATGTACATTTTCGTCATATTGTTTTCATCACTTCATCTCAGATCAGATCTCATTTTTATTGACTGCTGCTCTCTGGTTTTTCCCATTTCAGGTCTTACTTATGGAAAAATGAACAAAAATGTCTGACTTTATCCATTTAAAAAAAAATATTAAGCAAACCTTTCCAATGATTTAGTATTTTTTCTGTCCATGCAACACATTTCAATATATTTAGTAATAGAATACCCATCTGTTTTTATTTTTTCACTTACGGCACAATATTTCTGCATTTTTGATCACTGAAGTGGACTCGCATAGAAATACTAAATTGATGTCTTTCTGTGTTCAATATTTTGTGCTTAATTTGATAACTTTTCTTCAGTTTTTTCTTGCATATTTCTTATTTCTTTGGATGTTTATGTGTAAACCAAATAGGAATGCAACTAATGTGTATTTTTACTGCAGAACAAAGAAGAATTATTTTAATCATATAAATCCCAATTTGACCAAAAGTCACAGATCTTAGCTGAGGCGCCCTCATACAAACCGAAGCCAGGACAGAGAGGTCGGGTGAACGTTGTCTGGACTCTGTGCAGGAGACTCATGTTGTTGTCAGAGACGCTGTAGAAGGACAGAACACCTGCACTGTGATCCAGGTAAACTCCTATTGTGGATGAAAATGGACCTGAGACTGGAGTTCTGATCCAGTTGTGTCTAAATTCATAACTTTTATTGTAACACTGCAAAGCCCAGGACTTTTTATTGTTTCCAAACGCACTTTCTTCACCTTTCCTGCTGATGTCTTTATATGAAACTGATATAAAAGCATCCCAACGTTGAGACGATCCTTTCCACTCCACCTCCCAGTAACAACGCCCAGTCAGACTTTCACTACACAAAATCTGGGGCCAGTATGAGAACTTGTCTGGATGATCCACAAGAATGCCATTTATTCTGTAAGAATAAGCCTTTAGTGGATATTCATACCTAACACACTTGTGTGCAGTGTTTAAATCTACTGTGAGAGGACAGGCGTACTGCAGGAACTCCCCTCTGGACTGAGGTTCTGCCTGTGGAACCAGAACCTCCACATCGGTTCCAGTCGGTGGAACTGGGCTCCAGTCCTCGGTGAGCAGCTCCTCCAGTTTGTCCCTCAGCTCAGAAACCGTTCTCTCTGCGTCTCGTCTGAAGCTCTCAGGCTGAACGTCGATGTGGGTCGGGTCAGAGGCCTCTCCGGGTCGGGCCAGGGAGCCGTAGTTCTGCAGAAAGCGGATGTGGTCACTGGTCTGCTGCAGCTCCTCCAACATGGCGGCTCTCTTCCTCAGATCCCTGATCTCCTCCTCCAGCGCCTCCTGCAGCTCCTTCACTTTGTTGACTTCAGATTCCTGCCGAGATCGGATCTGCTGCTTCACGGCGGTGAAGATCTTCTCTGCGTTTCTCAGCGCCTCGTCAGCAGATTGATGGATGTCCTGCTCCACCTGCTGGAGCTTCTCCACCTCCTGCTGTTTGCCCTGGATCCTCTGCTGGACGTCCTGCCGACGCGCCGCCAGCTCCTTCTGCTTGTTGCTCATCTCAGCGGCGGCGGAAAGCGTCTAGTGGCCTTTATGCTCGTCCATCAAGCAGAGGTAGCAGATGCAGCTCTGGTCGGTGCGGCAGAAGATCTTCATCACCTCGCTGTGCAGCGGGCAGACGCTGTCCTCCAGCTGCAGGGACGGCGCCACCAGCTTGTGCTTCTTCAGGCCGGAGATGGAGAAGTGAGGCTGGAGGTGAAGCTCGCAGAACGACACCAGACACTGAAGACACGACTTCACTGCTTTCTGCTTCTCCTCACTGCAGAAATCACACAACACATCTACAGAGAGAACAGTTTGGATCACAGTTAGCAGTTAGCTAAATCTGAGGAAATAATGAAAACTGAAACTCAGAGAACATTGGGGAACATTTGGGCAGATAACACAAAAACTGTACTACAGTGAGAATAGAACTATTTTTACTCAAGTAAAAGTAAAAAGTAGCCATTTAAAAAAAATATAAAAAATCTACTCAAGTACTGAGAAACTGAGAATCAATCATTTAATATTTAAAAATTACATCATCAGAAGGACCAAAATATCAAGTTAAGTGAAAATGTTGGTATTTTAAAAACAAAAAAAATATCAAAATCAGAAAAAAGATTTTGATTTGGAAACTGGTTTTTCAAAATCAGTTTCTTTCAATAAAATAAAACTCTGAAACTTTAACAAAAACTGCAGGTGTTTCTGTCTGGTGAATATTTAGTTTAAACATTTTTGTTTTTCATTCAGTGGGAAAAAAATCCAGAAATTTTACTCAAAAGTAGAAATACTTCATAATGAAATTACTCAAGTAAAAGTAAAAAGTAAAGCGCCGTAAAAATACTCCTAAAAGTATAATTTAAAAAAAGTTAATCAAGTAAATGTAACTAGTTGCTACTCAACTCTGGTTGTGATGTAAATATTGTAGTTAGATAAGAAAGAGGCCAGAGCTAGTTGATGGCTTGTTTACTGTTGTCATAGCAACTGATTGACAAGATCAGTTGATCAGTGGCTTTGGTCACACCCAAGTTCACGGAGGTGTGACGTCACATGAGACCGTACTAGCAAACATTGTAAAAACTAATTAAAACTGTAACTGAATTACAGAAACAAAACGTTACAACAAAATGAAAGTGAATATAATAGAAACCCGGAGCGGTTCTGACCCTGGTCCGGCCCTTCAGGAGCCTGAGGGCCCCTCTGAGGGCCGCTGCTCCTCTTCTCCTCCACCAGCTCCGCCAGCACGGAGCTCCTGACCAGCTCCGGCCTCGGGCTGAAGCTCTGCCTGCACTGCGGGCAGCTGCAGCTCCGCTCCGCGTCCCAGTAGCTCCCGATGCAGGTGAGACAGTAACTGTGGCCGCAGGGAATAGTTACAGGATCCTTCATGAGGTCCAGGCAGATGGAGCAGCTCAGCTTTTCCTTCTCCAGTTTCAGTCCAGACTGCGCCATTTCTGAGCTGCTTTCAGAGCCAAACACCAGGAAGAGAGAGGAGCGGGTACAGCGCCCTCTATGGTTCACAGCCAGAATTGAGGAGATTCTGTACTTTAAATAGGACTTATTTAATTAAGAACAAAAATACACGTTCATTTTTACTCAGTTTGGAACTAAATATTTAGTTACTGACTAAATATCTAATTTTGAGTCTTAATAAGTTACTGAGCTAAATAGTTAATTTGTAAGCTAAATATTCAGTTTGGAGCCAAACACTTAGCTTGTAGCTAAATATTTGGGTTGTTTGATATTTAATTTGAAACCAAATATTTTTGCTTGCTGAATAAGTATCTAGTTTGGGGCTAAATAGTTTGCAATCTAACTAGTTCATTCATAAGATAAATATTTTGCTTGTAGCTACATTTTTAGTTTGTTAAACATTTGAGGTCTGAGCCTAATTCTCTTTAGTACCTGCAAGTTGCTTCTGACTTTTTTCTATCACACTTTTTCCTTCCACTTAATTTCCCCTAATATTTTTAAATACAGCACTTTGCTGCAGGGTCCGGTTGTGGTTTATGATTCTGTAGCCATAACATTTATGTTTAAACTAACATAACATTAAAATGTAAAACATTAAAATGAACAGTTTAAAACTGAAGCAAACAGAAGCGCATGCCTTTGAAAACAGATTGTGTTTTATTTACAGCGATTTCAACAGAATTACAATATAAACGACTGACAGACGGAGCGCCCGGTGAGAGCAACAGGAGGGACGCTGGAGATCTGTTCTTCTTCTTCTGCTTCTCCTTTGGCAGAAGGAAAAAACCCTCGACTGTTTCTGCAGCCTCTCCTCATCCTCCTCTTCCTCCCTCAGTGACTCTCTCCTTTCTTCCCGACAACCTGCAGGATGAAAACATGAGCATGTTTCTGCTGAGCCTCGATAAGAGCAGGTTTGTTGCTCCATATTGCAGCTTTAAGCCTCAATAAGAGCAGGTTTGTTGCTCCGTATCGTGGCTTTAAGCCTCGATAAGAGCAGGTTTGTTGCTCCGTATCGTGGCTTTAAGCCTTGATAAGAGCAGGTTTGTTGCTCCGTATCGCAGTTTTAAGCCTCGATAAGAGCAGGTTTGTTGCTCCGTATCGTGGTTTTAAGCCTCGATAAAAGCAGGTTTGTTGCTCCGTACCCGTTTGAAGTCGTTCATGTTGGTGGCCTGGACCGGAGTGCCGATAAACGTCAGGTAGTTGATCTTCGTCGTTTCCTCGTCTCCCTGGTTTGACTTGACAAACAGCTGCAGAAGGAAAACAGGAAATGCATTAGACACAACATCCGGGTGTCCAAAGTGCGGCTCGGGGGCCTTTTACAGACCGTTGAGTTGCTTTATACTCCAGTAAACGGAGCTGATATAGATGGAGTTTGTGTGAGATTTTCAAAAACAAATGTATTTAACAAACTGACCACTGTTCCTCATCTACTACTTTCTCCTGCTGCTCTCCATATCTGCAGTTCCTTTGTCTGGTTCTGTCCAGTCGACCCACCTGGTCGTATTTCAGTTCATTAACTTTCAGACGTCGTTTCCTCACCGTGACACTCTGGACGTTCTGAAACTTGACGTAGCGCAGCGGGATCAGGCCGTCGTCTTTGCAGTCTTCCTCAGACAGCTCCAGGGCCTGGGTGGCTTTACTCCGCTCAGCGTCGTCGAAGTCCATCGACCGAGGAAGGTTGATGAATACCTTCAGGACCTTCGGGGCCCGGGCTGAGGCGAGACGACACGGTGAAGAACGGTTGGGTTTAAACGCCTCACCTTAAAAAAAAAACTCACCTATATCTGAACACTGGAGCTTCATGGAGAAAAGCTTGACCGGCTGGTTGAAGGCGATCGTTATCAGCAGCTGGAGAAGGAAACGGTTATCAGTAAAGCCAACAGGAAGTGTGAATCCGCCGTCACTCGGGGTCAGAGGTCACCTGCTCGTCGCAGTCGGACTCCAGGCAGGACGAGTCTTTGATTAAGCAGTTGTCGAAGCCGCAGTCGTCGCTCTCATTGAGGCACTCGCAGCCGGCTTTATTGACGAATGGCATGAGGTCCATCTGAGCGACACAAACAGAGGTCAGAGGTCAGAGCAGGTCGACACATTCACTCCACAAACGAACTGGAGTTCAACTACAGAGGACGGAACAGGCCTGGTGTGAATTCAGCCTTTAACATTTCTACAAACACATTTTGCATTTGAACAGACACCTAAATCATTTCCAGCTTTCTTCTGCCGAGCAAGGGCGCAATTTGGAGGTGGGTGAACTTGCCCCCCTTGGAGAAGTTCATCTTATATTAACTGCTTTTGGTAGAATCCGTTTGGCCAACAGCTCTACAGTAAATCACTCTGATAAAACCCAAACTTGAGCTTTTCGTTTTTCTATTAAGGTTTTTCTTTCACTCCAAGAAGCTGATTTTTCTGTCTGTGTGTCATTTTCCCAAACTCAGTTTGGACAAAAACATCTGCTTTAGCCTCTGATCACTGGTCTTAGTTCTACCGGGGATAATCCAGAACCAGGTCTGGACCCGTGTGGTGGAGTAAACTCACGTATCCCTTGGGAATGTCCGAGTCCTCGTTGTTTCCCGGGTCGTTCTCTGTGTGCTGTTTGATCTTCTCCTCCAGGCCCGCCGCGTCCGCCCCCTGGTACTGGTCCACCCGGACCCGGTTCCTGAAGAACAGGAAGGTGGGTGTCGCTGAGATGTTGTTGGCTCCCGCCGTCGCCTGAGGAAACCGGATTAATGACGTTAAAAAAATCACTTTCAGATTCAACCTGTAGAACCTCAAGTTGTTTATTTTTAGACTAATTTATTCATTTTAAAACAACTTTGGATGAATATTTGGATGAATGTGTGAAGATGTTTACCTGACAGACATGAACGTCGACCTCCAGGAAAACCACATGTGGATATTTGTTGCTGAACATGTTAAAAGCTGGAGCTATTCTGATGCACGGCCGACAGCTGCAGGGAAGAGCAGAACATCAGAAACTGTTCATCGTTCCTCTTTAGAGCCTAAATAATCAATTCAGTTCATTTCTGTTCAGTTTGAGAAAGTTCTGGTAGCTAATCTGTTTTCATCTGAGCTAGCAGGAGGATCTAGATATTAAATTAGAGCAGAGGAGGCAGAGTACATAAAACTGTACTCAAGGAAGAGTAGCACTACTTCAATATAATTTTACTCAAATAAAAGTAAAAAAGTATCCATCCAAGAAATTACTCAAGAGTAAAACAGGATTTGGTAAAAAATCTACTCAAGTATCAAGTAATTGATAAACTGATCACTTAATATTTAAAAATTACATAATCAGACAAACCAAAATGTAAAGTTAAGTGGACATTTTTGGTATTTTAAGACTGTTCCGGTTATTATTGATATATTTCTGTGTATTACATCAGAACCCAGTGATTACAGCGGTGCTACATCTCTGCAGCTAACTGACTGTAATACTGCCAAGTCATTGTAAGCAGCAGAGCTAGTTAGCTTCCACCGGCTAACAGCAGCATGAATCTGGGAGAAAACCAGAGCTACTCCAGCATCCAGCTGGTTTTACGTCTTTAATCTTGATCTTCCACGTCGACAGGACCCACACACAGAGCCTGGTTAGTCGCCCTCGGCCCGTGTGGAGAATCTTACCCGGCCATTGTGAACTTCACCACGGCTAGCCTGGAGCCGGCGGCCGCTAACTCCGGCTGGAAGTCCGGGTCGCTGCCGATCACTTTCACGCCAACCATGGTCCGGTTGTGGGCTGGGGTCCGAGCCTGATCCTCCGGGAGACGTTCAGGGCAGGAAACCGGGCAGCCTGGTGGGTTAAACGGTTTTGTTTTTAGCTTTCTGTCACAAAATTAGCTCAGCTGCACACCATAGGAACACACTGCACCGTTAAGAATGGAGACTCCTGATTGGTCAGTTCCTGACAGGAAAGGCGGAGTTTGTTCTTCTTTTTCGGTTCCTCAACTCCTCTTTGCTGCCCCCAAGTGGAAACAGAACAAACTGTTTTCATTAAAACTAGTTCATTTGAGGCTCCTTGGTGTTTTTAAAACCTCTTTGGTTCCGTCATCTACATTTATCTTGGACTGGAATTAATGTAGTTAATAATAATAACTAGAAAACTTCTTCAAGATTGTTGTATGGTTCCTTTGGTGTGTGACACTCATGGTTATTATCTATATTTTGTGTCTTATCTAGGTTGCAGGTTCTTTTATTTTAAATCCATTAAGGATTCTTTATAATTATTTAATAAAACAAGCAAGAGTTTCTGTGAGCTTTATTTTTGAAGCCAAACAGATTCATTTTTCATTGCCTCATGTAGCTAAATTTAGGTTAGCTGTTAGCTCAACTATGATTAGCTGTTAGCTTGATTGTAATTAGGTGTTAGCTTGCCTCTGAGTTGCTCTTTTGAAGACTTGAATTAACCATTAGTTTCTCTCTAATAAATTGCTAGCTTGTCTCTGAATAGCTGCTATCTACACTTATGCTTAACTGTGATTAGCTGTTAGCTTGCTTGTAAGTAGTAGTTAGCTTGTCTCTGAGTTTGACTTTAATTTTAAAAAGTCTTTGAATAATTAATTGAGCTTACTGTCGTGTTTGGTAGCTAGAATCAACTGAAATGATTTTTGATGAAGTGCCTCAAGATGACATTTATTGTTAATTGAAAAACTGAGTTGAATTGATTTACTTTTATATTATTTGTACCATCGGTAGTCAATCAATCAACCAAACCAAAACTATCATTACAAAATGTTGGTTAGTGTTTCATTTATTATGGTTCAAAAGCAATTATAACCACCTGGGTTTTTCAGTGTTTTGGATGTTTTTACAGTGTGTTCCAGGTTTGAATGAATGAGACTTTTTCATATTCACGGGATATGAAAAAGTCCCGACCAATTTTTGCCATATGTCCTGACCAAAGGAAGCTTCGTAGTTTTACATTTATTATGAGCCTTGTGGTAAACAATTGTGTAAAAATTCTGTCTATTTCACACAACCTCACGGTTACAAACAAAAAAATTGACTGTCCCTTTAAATCACCATGGAAACAGAGAAGCGCCTCTTTAGCTAAAGAGCTTGGAAATCCGAGGTTACGTGAAGACCTTGAAGGCATCTTAAGCGTCGGTCCCCCGCCCCTGAAGCGAGCGGGGCCACATCCAGCAGAGCCGCAGCTCTCGGAGCTTTTCATCCCGGTTCCTCCGCCTCAGCCCGGTTCCTCTGCGCGGATCCTCCCGTCCATCCGAACCGGAGGAGCGATGCGACGTCCCGGTGGAGAGAGCAGCGGAGACCAAGCGGCCAGGCAGCAGCGCGCACCTGTGAGGAGCATCTGACTTAGTTTCCACTAAATAAAGGTGAGAAAACAGGAGGTTCTGGCTCTGTGTGTGTTTGGGTTCTGCTCGGCGACGCGTTCCGGTCGTGCCCAGCCCAGCATCAGTGACTGGCAGGCGGGATGAGTCATAGGCTGAGCGGCGCTGCTGCTGCTGGAGGATCTCGGCTCTCTGCAGCCTGAACGGCTTCATTATCAGCTGCGGCTTCACATGCAAAGCGCAGCCAGAGGCTCACAGTTTGCATGAAGTGTGGGAGGCAAAGATCCACAGATCCACAGATCACAAAGATCCACAGATCCACATGGAACTGAAATGTTGTCTAGTTTGTGTTGCGCATCTAAACTTTGAATCTACATTTAGTGAAACTTTTTCAAATGTAGATACATATAAATACTTTAGGATTGGAAGAAGACGAACCAGGGAGTGCTGTTTGTTCCTGTAGCTGTAAGTAAGCATAATAAAGGAAAATTAAGTGGAAGGAAAAAGTGTTTACTGTGCTGTATCTGTGTGAAGGATCCACGTTGTTCTGCGATGTTTTATGTTGATATTGATGTTATTATTAACAAGCTGCAGCAGATCCAGATCTCTGATATTTGAGTTGTTTTCATTCATGTTGGAAATTAAAATACGAAGAAATAATAAACAACAAAATGATTCCTGGATGTTTTAAATCAAACAGCAGGCGTCTCAAAATAAATGAGAATGTCATTGGAGAATTAATTAGTTCAGTAATGAAGCAAACTGTTCACAAAACGTTCTCTAAGGTTTTTAATGGAAAGTTGAGTGGAAGGCAAAACTGCAGCTGTGTGAGACAACTTTGTTCTTTGTTTCTCTGTATATTTTAGGTCTATATTATATGTTGTTACCAGATTTCAGCAGATCTCAGTATCCAGGTTGGACATGATTTAACCAAATAACTCCTGGTGGTCGTAAATGGAACTGCAGGTGAATCTAAATCATTCAGAATATCATTTATTAGTTAATTAGTTCAGTAATTCAATGCAAATGTCATGAAAAGGTTTTGGTTGATTCTTTTTTACAACGTTGACGTCACTTTCTCACATCAAACAATCGAAACTCGTTGGTGTTTTTTCTCCAGCTGTGCTGTCGTGACTTTTAACCTTTCGACCTGCAGAGCCGACATGCTGAGTCGCTCTGTGATAACCTGGAGCTGTGAGGCGTTTTGCAGACCTTTAGCTCTGTTTCTGATCAGACTGTTGCCGTGGCGACGCGTTTAAAAACCAGAGGCTCCCGTCCCGTTGGAGGTTTTTATCGCGCATCGGGCGATTGGCTCTGATGATCCTCGGTGACCTTTAGGCTGGAGGACGTGACCTTTCCCTCAGTCTGACTCCGCCTCCTGCGGAGTATTGACCAGGAGCAGCGGGGCGCGTTAAGACGGAGGAGATTTCCACCGCAGAGCCTCACCGGGTTTCCTGCAGCGAGGATCTGGCAGCTGAGACGTGATTTGGTTAAAGAGAAACTTATTGGCAGAGAAAACGAGTCTGCATCCAAAAAAACCAAAAACACTTCCTGATCTAATCAATTCAACTAATATAATTAATTTACATCAGTAAAAACTGGAATGTTGACAAACTTGATGAAAATTTATTGGGATTTGTTCAATAAATGTCTCAGAAATATAAAGATCTGAAAAGTGCGGCATGCTTTTGCTGTTCTAGTTCAGTCAGATGGAATGGAGAAGATCTGTGAAAATTCATTTTCAACTTATACCACAGATGACTTTGACTAGGCCATTTTAACCTGTGATTCTGCTTTTCACCAATGCTTGTTTGACATGAATACTTTACAGTTTCTATTCAGGTCAACTCTACTACTAACTATAATTATTTCCTTTAATCATGAGAATAAAGTCATAAAATTACTAGAATAAAGTAGTAATTTTATAACTCCTACAAGAAAAATTACAAAAAAAACTTCAAAATACTTCATCTTTTAACATATATGCATCAAATAAGTCATTAAAAACCTGCGGCGCCACCATAATCCAACCACTTCCTGTTGGTCTCCTTTGTCGTTTCCACCAGTAGTAACATCCTGTGTGCTTCCATTGCTTTGTTGCAAAATGTTCTAATCCAAATAAAACTAGGATGAGCTGAAAAACCACCTCATGTTAGAGCAAAAGGTGTTTATTGAAAAACAATTGTTTTTCTGAATCAACATGTTTATTTGAATTGAATTAAGTTCATTTGTGTAATTTTACAGTGAATAGAAGCTCAGCTGGTGAGACTCTGGTTGTTTTGTTGTTTGGGTCCAGGTTGAGGATGTGACACGTTGAGGTTAAAAACTGGATGTAAAATGTTTCTTTCTCACGTTCAGCTGGGAGGAAACAAGGAAACCTAAAAAGCTTTGACTTATTTCCAGCAGAGCCATTTAGAGCGAGTGTTCGGTAATGGATGCAGTTTGGGAATACAAAGCAAATGAAATGGTTTCATCTGTGAAGAGAAGGAGCAGATAATCCTGGTTGTTCTGTCAGACGAAGCTCTGAAAGCTTTAAAAGATCAATGGATTCAGACAGTAAATCAGTTCAGCATCACTTTCTGCTGCCACTTTTATTCCTGCTCATAAATATCAGGATTACAGAGATTCATGATGGACGGCTTCGCTCTTATGAGGAGAATCCTGTCATGTCCAAGCATCAAATTAATCTCAGGGAATATTTGATGTTATTGTATCTATCTTGAATCTGTATCAATATTTTCCATATGTAAAATAAAACCCTCCAGTCTAGAAGTGGAAATAACATAATAGGATCAGAGACATTACAGAATAATTGGAAAATACCAAAAATAATAAAATAAAACTAATGGTGTATTAATGGTTATGGGTTTTTTATTCTTCAGAGCCAAACTTGAAGTTGAACGATAAATTTGATGAACTGCAGAGTCGTGGTTTGGATTTATTGGAGCAGATAATTGAATGTTTCAGAAAATCTTTCACATGCAGATATAAGGATCCAACCTGGAAAAGATGCTGCAAGGGGAATTTTAAAAAATCCCTTTAGCCACTGAAAAATTCAAAATGGCTGCCGTGGGCATCAGGGAGGCTAATGTTTGAAATAGAATCGCCAATTAAATGAATGTATTTGGTATCAAATAATTAATTTAAATACTAGAAATCATAAATATTTTCTTGATGTTGTTTCCTTTATCTGGTGGACATTTTTCAAAATGGCCGTCAAGGTTGTAATGGGGGAATAAATGTTTGCACACAGCTAACCACAAAGTTTGGTTCACTAACCACTAATTTGCTAAACAAGAATATTAGCTATGTTAATGCTAAACCACAAAACATATTAAAAATTTGCTTGGTCTAATAATAATCACAGAAAACTCACTGGAAGCAAACAGTAAACTGCTAAACACATAGAAAAATGAACAGAAGCTAATGCTAAACTGCAAAACCAGTAACAAAAACATATCAAAAGCTAACTTTAAACACACTAAAATGACTGGAAGCTAACACTAAAACGCTAAACACATAAAATAATTTGTGGACGTTAACAAAAAAAACGCGAAACACATTGTGAAATTAGCGGGAGCTAACGCTAAAGCTCTAAACTTTTTTTTTTTTAAATTTGCAAAGCTAACATTAACCATTAAGTCTCTCAGTTTGTGTTGTACAGCTTAATCTACTTCCAGTTGATTAAGGAAGTAGATTTTATCACAAATATAAATATCAGTATTCTGGAAAATCTGATTTAGGGCAATAATCGATTTGCTGTATCCTTGCACTAAATGTACCTGGTTCCTTTGTAGCCATAAAGCTGGAGAGGAAAATGGTGTGATGGTTGGAGAAACCTGTCCTGATTTACTGCACCTGATTTATCGTCGGGTTTTGCTCTAATGGCAAATGTCAAGCCAACAACGACTCTCTCCATCACTGCAGGAAACTGTTCAGCTTCCACTGAAATGGAAAACAATCTTCATATGTCGGGTAATTTGTGTCTGCAATAAATGGAGGCAGCAGAAATAAATTGCAGCTCATCAATAATTGAATGCAACAGGCAGCAGCGGCTGTGAGGTCCTCAGTGACGTCACAGGGAAGAATGCATATATGAGCCAAACAGCAGAACATTGTAGAGAAGCTCAGATCTGTCTGGACTCCTGGAAACCAAACTGATGCTGTGATAAATCATCTGACCTTCCAGGTGGTTTGTGGTTTGTTGATAACCTGGTTTGGACTCAGGTTATCAATGAGATCAGGAACTGAAACTTCTAACAACATCAAACAAAGTTTGTTTTCCCACCTGATCGTCTGGTAGATTTGGTTCAATTGGAAACAAAAGCTGAAACATTTATTCCAATTTAAGCTGCTGCTGGTCTTTATTAAACCAACCAAACCCTTTGAGCAACCTGTTCCCCTCCTGGCCTGTGGGGGCGCTGCACCAACAACCACTGAAGGAAACGACACTAAAACCTCTGAAGACACTGAGAGCAACTTCCTTCTTCACCAGATGGAAACAAGAT
>CAEFZY010003876.1:0-22518 GCA_903066815.1 Brachyrhaphis roseni
TGAATATTAACGTATTATGTGCTTTATGATGCAGCCTTATCAGTGTATATGCCTGCCCATTGTTTCTTTATCACTTGAGAACAAATATTTACCAAGCCAAATATTTACCAAGTCTGGAGATTTTCTAAATCTCCAGACTCAGAGATTTTTCTAAAATGAGGCATTGTGTTTAATTTGATGTGTTGACAGCGCTGCTAAATTCCACAGAAAGCACAGCTGGCATGGACCAAACCATTTGCATGTCCTCCCTTTGCTTCTCCTCATTCACAAATGTATATTTGAAAGGGGAGAGAGTGAGGGACCCTAATTTCTAACTTTCTGCTTGTCCATTCCTAAGAAGAAGTACCAATGGTTTTGTCTACTAATTAGAAGACATTAAAGCAAAAAAAAAAAACCCACAAAGAAATGTGGTAATGTAGTCAGGATTGTATATAGGAATCATAATCTGAAACTAAATGTGATCTGTTTTTTTTTTTTTTTTTCCTCATTCTACAAAAATAACTTTTTGTCCCTCTACCAGTGAATATTAACGTATTATGTGCTTTATGATGCAGCCTTATCAGTGTATATGCCTGCCCATTGTTTCTTTATCACTTGAGAACAAATATTTACCAAGCCAAATATTTACCAAGTCTGGAGATTTTCTAAATCTCCAGACTCAGAGATTTTTCTAAAATGAGGCATTGTGTTTAATTTGATGTGTTGACAGCGCTGCTAAATTCCACAGAAAGCACAGCTGGCATGGACCAAACCATTTGCATGTCCTCCCTTTGCTTCTCCTCATTCACAAATGTATATTTGAAAGGGGAGAGAGTGAGGGACCCTAATTTCTAACTTTCTGCTTGTCCATTCCTAAGAAGAAGTACCAATGGTTTTGTCTACTAATTAGAAGACATTAAAGCAAAAAAAAAAAACCCACAAAGAAATGTGGTAATGTAGTCAGGATTGTATATAGGAATCATAATCTGAAACTAAATGTGATCTGTTTTTTTTTTTTTTTTTCCTCATTCTACAAAAATAACTTTTTGTCCCTCTACCAGTGGAGAGGACAACTTACTATTGGGGTAACTCTTAACCACGTCAAAGCATCAGAAATAAGGTTCTAGCTTTTTACACACATACGAAAAGTTATATGATAACATAATTCCTCTAAGATCCTAGACAATTATTTATATGACTAGTCAGAAAAATCACCTGGGAAAAAAAATCCAAAACATTTTCTGAAAAGTTAGTGTTTAAAAATGTTGTTTTTATCTGTCAGTGGGTTTTTACAAATCAAACAATAAATAAAAAAAAACTTGCAATAGGTTTTTGTTCCTCTAACAAACAGATAAAAACCGTTCTACTCTCTCTGACCAACAATTCAGATTGAGAGTTTCATCTGTCAACTGGGCCAAAGGCTAAATTCACCTTTCAGAGGAAAGAGCCAGCACATTACTGGCGTTTTACATGATCAATGACTTAGGTTCTCTTTACATTACTCAGTTCACTTCAGTTCCTTTTGGTTTCACTTAAATATCTTGGGACTCTGCCCCTAAGCAATCAATTTCATAACATTGTCAACTCTATTGGAAGTAGGATCCTGAGCAAAGAATGCTCCATCTGTGTGTTTGACTGCTACCTGCCAGGTCAGGACAACAGACAGGAAAAGCCCTGGGAAGCTCTTCATAGCAAGCGCACGGTTGTGACAGCATTCCATCCATCACCAATTTATTCCAATTCCGAATGATTTAGGTCCAATTGGGTCTCCTGTGGGTTCTGCACACACCTGTCATTTGCATAATTAAGCTCTGGGGGAGCAGTAGAAGGCAGTCATTTGCTGCATTAAATCCTCACCTTATCAATCAGAGGGAACATCAAGACATATGAGGACCCATGACACTTGGCTTCCTGCCTTCATTTGAAATGCTAAACAAAACTTTATCTCCATGCCTGAAGCTGGGCCTGACTACTCCAACTGCCAACTGGCTTCTATGCATGTTAGCTGTCTCAGTGAGATGAAGCTCTGCCCCTTCCCTCGGGGGGCTCAATCATCAATCAGTCTCCAACTAACTTCTGTCTAAGTCCTAGACAGTCAAGACGGATAATGCCAGCATCCACAGGATGCTGCAGGATCCCATTAATTCTCCTGTTAGCATGCACTAAGAGAAATAGCTGCAAGATGTGAAGCATTTTATCTGTTCTCTAGCCGTTACAGTCGGCTCCCTTGTTTGGCCGAGGGTCACTAGTTAATCATTTCACAGGCGCTGGTAGTGATGTGTCAAATTCAGACAACATCCATTCTCGGCATTGAGTCAAACAAAGACATGAGTGTCCCCCAACAAGGGCCCGTTCTGTCTGAACGACTCGGTGGCTCCGCCACAACCAGCAGACAGTGCTGAACAGAACCAGGGGATGAATGGATGCTATTTTCACAACGCACACTTCTTCGCAAAATGAAACCCTGGCAGGCTGCTGGGACACTTCAACGGGCCTTTTTCAACACTCCCTCCACGGAGGCCACCGAACGAACGCAGCGGGCGCAGAGACTGAGTGACATTTACTGCAATATAAAGAGTTAAAGACACACTGGGAAGAGGGGAGGGGGTGGACACAAGTGAAAGACAAGGGGTCCCTCTTTGCAGAGTGATGAATGAGTGGATCACAACAAGTTTTGGAGAAGGTCTTTCGCTCCACACGGGGGTTCTCAAATGAAATGACTGACAGCTAAAAGCACCAACTCCACCTGCACCAACATGTCGGCCGGATACTTTACTCACTGCTCATATTATTTTCATAGAATCCTAAAACAGGCTTGTCTTAAGAGAATAACTGCTTTATGAGAACTGGTGCTCATCTGAAATTAGGACATGTCCATCAAATTAAATGGACGTAAAAAAATAGAAACAGCTACGTTGCCAATTAAATCTATGGCACAGAGTCCTAAAATCCTCCAAAAGTCGGATTTGATAAAGACAGATTTTTTTTCTGGATCTATACTTTAGCAAGGTCATTATGTGTATGCGTGTGTAGGGGTGTGTAGGTGTGTGTAGGGGTGTGTGTGTATGTGGGTGTATGAATGAGTGTGTGTTTACTGTGAAATCCAAAACAGATCTCAGACATCGAGCATCTAACTCATCCCACTGCAGTAGTGTCGACTGACGGTGACAGTCTACGAGGCTCCTAATACTAGAGTAAGTCACGATTTTCAACAAGAAAACTATAACAATTCTGTCACAACAACTAAGCTGCATAAATTCTAGAGGGTTACTTCAAACTCCCCAGAAAAGTGTTGTCAGAACAAATTCTAAGGGATTTTACCAAAGCAGTTCCAGGTTCCAGGCTTCAGGTTGAACCAAGAGAAAAGTGGTGATAGGTCAGTTCAGGATAAAAATCTCAAGTTGTAGCCCTAAACTTCGCAGTGTTTATGCAGTGGATTTGTATTTTAATCCCTTTGGGACAAGCATTCAGATATTTAACAAATTGACCCTGACAAACATGTCCCAAAAAAGAATGTGCTACACATCAACAGCACTTTTCTTAAAAAACCTGTTAACTACCCAAAGGGCTTTTGTTTGTATTTATTTTTCCCTCACATAATAAACATTTCAATATGCTTGAGGAGGGTTCTCATCGGAGATATTTAACCCTTCTCCCCAGACTGCTACAAACAGATGCTGAAGTTTAAATTCTTTTTAAATGACTGTTAACGGAAAGCACAAGCCATTTTCAACCAGTATTACTGAAAAATAATGTCTAGCACCCTCTCTCCACAAAACTCAAAAGTTTGTGTGGAAACAAAAAGCGACCCTCAAAGCCAGGGCACTTTTCCTGCCATGGTAATTAGTTTTTACCCTGGTTAATGCAATGGAAAAGCAAGAAGGCAATAAAATCCAAGGGACACTACTCTGTTTCTTACAGTGAGAAAATAACCCTTCTATATTGATTTCACCATTCCAATCATCTATTTTGGATCTGCTTTGTAAAATTTGCCTCATATTGTTTTTACAGTCACAGACAGTTGGACTAACTGCTTGTTGTTCAGCTGATAGAAATACTTTGAATAGTTTCTGTTCTTCAGGAAACTACTGAATGGACAATTTGGTGTCAATGGAGCCTCTGCAAGAAGTGCTGATGGTGCAACATGATTCTCATTTTATTTAGATTAAGCACCCCTTAATGCAGAAGTGTCTCATGGCTCAGCAGAGATAAAGCTAATAAAGGTGCAGTGTCAAAGCTGGAGTTTGATTCACATGGATTTAAACAATGCGGGGATAAACTCAGCGTGCTGCTGCCTTACCTAGAGGTACTTCCTTAAGTTGGCCCTCAAACAGATTAATTAATAGAGACGGGCTTCCGTTGTGGGGGCTTTGCAGTGAGACACAATAAGAAAAGGTGGTTGGAGCGATTAGTTTTAAGTTGCAGCGTTCTCCCTGTGGAGAGAAGTTCTGAGCTTTTCTTCAAACCTGAGGGCACGACTGGATCTTATGCATATTAAAACAACAAGAACAATAAGAAGTCGCTCCATGGGGCTGAATCAGTGATAGCCTGCTAACATTAGAGAAATAACACAACTTGAGGCAGGCTGTGTTGCTCTAAATTACATGGCCTAATATATTTCATTAGCACACCTCCCTCAGAGGGGTCCCTAATGGATGACAGCATGGCAGAAAGCTCGTCTGCCAGGGATGCTAATTTGTTCTAAAGCGCATTCCGTTCACTTATTACTGGCTGCTGCTCCTTATAAGTGGTTTAGATTGAGGTTGCCCACTTTGAAAAAAAAAGGTCTTGGCTGATGATGCACGCTACTTTAGTTCTATGACCTAAGACGGCCTGATTTAATCTACTGGATCTATTCTAAGGATTATTATCATTCAATTCGGGAAGCCACCAAAAAGCATTCCTGCAAATATTTCAGGAGAGGAAAGGCAAATTATCTTCGACTGTAATGTCATCATCCCAGCCTCACAAAAACAACTGAAACCTTCTTCTTCTACTGCTACAGAAGAAGCCGCCGTATCGGTTATCCATTGTGTCAGGACTGTTTGGGAAAACAGGATGGCACAGCTTCCTCTGAACCAGTGGACTCTGCTGCTGACTGAGTCAGCTTTGGATCACTTGAAGAGAAAAGTGTCTGCGCTGAAGAGCTCAACTCAACTTATTGTGTAATCCCTAAATCAACAGATTCAGGCCGATAAAATGAAGAGCTTCACAATCAATTAGAATAGAATCTAATGATTCAGCTGTATGAATCATTTTACCAACACAAATATTCAGCTGTCCATGTCCATATTGTTAATATGCTTTCTATCGGTTAGTATTTAAGCAAATTACAAGTTTGCGAGCTACACATTTCTTCTTTTCAAACTATTGCTGTGGTATGACACCTCTAGTCACACAGGTTAAATGAAGTTCAACTACTTACGCTCACAAGCATCCCCTTTCTGATGAAATCCAGCTTTGCATATACATTTCCCAATGGGCACGAGCCATTCCCCTTCAGCGCTGCAGTGCATCTTGGGGGAGTTATCGGCCTCCTCCTCAGCATCATTCACACACATGCCTTCCACCTCCACCAGCGAGGAGAACTCCGATCCTGTCACTGTGTCTGGGAAGGTGGCCAGATTCTCAATGATCGACCAGCACTTCTTGTAGTAGACTTTGACGGAGACCAGGGCGATGCATGCCCCGACATCCTGGAAGGCGAGGTAGAACCCCCGCCTGGACAGGGGACCGATGATGCGCACCTCCGTATTCAGCTTCATCTTCCTCTCGCCCAGGTCTCCTTGGGTGAAGCTCTCGTCTGCCGCGATTGTATCAATTTTGACATACTGATTCTCCCTCAAGCCCCGGCCAACCTCGGAATCTGTTTCCTGGTAATACAGGTTGAACGTCTCCTTGCAGGCACCCACCACACCAGGCAGGCTGTTACAATCCCTCAAGGTGAACTTCAGTTCGACAAAAATTCTCTGGGCATCGCCCTTCTCTATCCAGTTAGTCCGAAGCCAGTTGTTCTGATTGGGCTCCATGACTTTACAGACCTGGTAGGTACGAATGGGTGTGTAGTTTTCATCCAAGCCACTGATCTCTTCCCACTAAAAGAAAATAAGATGCATTAAAAATGAATCTATCCATAAGGAAATGCATTTCAATATTGCTATGAGGTGCAGGTGGAAACTTAAATTGGAGCTGATCAAACTAACTGATCAAAGGTGTATGAAATCTAGAGACAATGACCTGCAGAGGGAGGAGGAAGATTGGATGTTCTATCTTACACAAACATCTTTAAACAATGATTGTGTTTTGTTTATCAGATTGTCCTTGCATTTTTTTATTTTAAAAGTTTGTCACTGCTTGCTTTAATCAGACTTGTGCAAGTGGTTCACTTAAGGCCTTTGTGCTCTGAATGTTAAAAGCCGGCTGCATTCGGAGGCACAAACCGGCCTCACGAACTCGTTCCTCTCCTGCTCCTTTTGTACGAGGAATAGAAAACCACAGTGCATCACCTGTGTGTGTGCGTTTAAACTATTATTGTCCCCTATTACACAGCAGAGAAAGCAGCGAGTGAAAAAACATCAAGATGCAGAGGGCATCCACTAGAATGCATGTGAGCAATGCAGGGTTTCTGCAGACTTACCCCATTGGGAGGATAGGAGATCCACTCCAGCTCTGTCTGCTGCGCCTTCGAGTCCAGTAGAATCACTAGCGACAGGAAACCAAGAGGCAGGTGGTTAAAACTCACTCCAGGGGCAGCGGGCCTCACTGATAGGCCACATGTGTGCGTACCATGTTTTTATGTCCTTGTGGGAACCTTTTTCTGTCTAGGTGTGCATGTGTGTGTGTCTATCTGTCTGAAACGCATAGCTACCTGTGACCTCATTCCTGCAAGCAGCAGCAGCTCTAAAGCTGAAACATGCAACAAAAGGCGCTGCAGCAGCAGGCAGGTCCTGCTCTGCTGGGAAACTTTTCATTGAACACTGGGAACATCATGAGGTCGGTAATCATTTGATGAAATATTTATACCCGTAATTTGCAATTACTAGCTGATCACTTCAGATACTTCTAATTGTTTCATTATGATATCAAGATAAGAACACATAAGCTTCTTGATCATTTTAAATCATAATAACCTTAAGACCGACCGTTGAATGTTGTAAAACCAGCGGCTTATTTTGGATGTATTTCCTGGCAGCGCATGGCGGAACCGCGGAGGCTTCTGGAAATCAACTTCTTTAAAGAGGTTTTATTATTAGCAGTTAGATCGATTCTCTGAGAGGCTTGGGTTGTAAAACAGCTCGGCTGCGCTCAGACGACGCGCTGTGCGCTTTGTGGATTCGGAAAAATCCCGCAGATAGACATTTAAAATTCACCTCATCAGATCAGCCGGCGCAAAACGCTCGATTAGTGACGATCGACAGGCTACAGTTATATATATAAAACCGTCGTTTAAATTCAAGTTGATCCATTCGTTTCATTTTAGAATGTCCTTTTAATATATCTGATCTGATTTGCAAAGCGCATCCATTTCTACTCTCCTTTATCTTATTTTGTTTCTCTCAGCCTGGCTTAAGTTGAGCGTCTAGAAGCGACCGCGGCTCCGTGGCGGATTGTCGTATTTCAGGCTGGACTGTCAGAGCCGAGGCCACTTTAGAGGAAATAACCGTCCAAAGCTGCGGCTGATGGACGGCGCACTCACTCCGCGCAAGGCCAGCCTGCTCATTGATCCGCTCATATCACCCAGTTAGTGAAGACAGATCGCAGCTTTCGTGCTGAGCAAACAAGCTGTTAATACCTGGAACAAAAAACAAGATAATCTGCAAATAATCCACGTTTCAGGATTGGATCACCGTGCGTAAAAACACGAAGAGCAACCCGCCTCTCTGTTGTTGCTGTCGGGATGTCATCGCCGCACACGCTTCTCTTCTAATAATAATAACAAAAGTTGAAATAATTGATAAATGACAAAACCAGGAATGTCGTGACTTTTTTCCCCCCCCACAAGGACATTGGTTTATTCCGGACAACGACTTGCTGCTCCGTGGGACAGGCGAAAACAATCCAAACTTTGGGAACTCACCTTCTTTGGCGTTCTGCGCTCCCCCGCCGCCCGCATGGCAGCACAGGAGAAGGAACAGCGTAATCCACAGCCACGGGCTGGAGCTGGAGCTGGAGCTGGAGAGCATAGTGCCGCTGCAGGTTCAGTCTGGACCGTAACTCTCGCTGCTGCCACCGTCTCTCGCGCTTCCCATTGACGACACTGAAATGATTCTCTATAACGATCCGATGGTCCCAGCTCAAATAGTGTTTGCTGCCGCGGGGAGGAGACAGGCACTGCACGGTTATCAGTCACCGAGATGGGCGGGGTGGAGGTCCAATGGGCGCGCGCCTAAAGAAACGTCACGAAAACAGAGAGCAAATAGGGAGGAAATGCTAATGCAGCTCAGTGAAGCTGACACCCCACCCACGTCAAAAAAAAAATCTGCAAATAGTCTGAATGGTTAGTGCTGGTTTGTGCCGTTAAAATTTTCATTCGTGCAGCTTTCGTTTCTGAGATATTAAAAATTATTTTTTAGGTCATCCAGAGTTCACCATCACCCCATATTGCTCCAAAACAAACCAAAGTAGGTTACTTCGTTAGTGCAGTTAAAATTTTCGTTTATGCAGCTTTCGTTTCTGAGATATTAAAAGTTATAATTTTGGCCGATGACGTCACCATCCCCCCATATTGCTCCAAAACAAACCAGTGGTCTACTTCGTTAGTGCAGGTTTGTGCCGTTAAAACTGTCGTTTGTGCAGCTTTCCCTTATGAAATATTAAAAGTTATAATTTTGGCCGATGACGTCACCAGCCCCCTTTATACTCCAAAACAAACCAAAGTGGGCTACGTCGTTAGTGCAGGTTTGTGCCGTTAAAACTGTCGTTTGTGCAGCTTTCGTTTAAGAGATATTAAAAAATATTTTTTAGGTCATCCAGAGTTTTATTAAAAATAACAGCCCAGGGAATAATGAGCAGCAGCCAAAGATGAGCTCCGTCTACATGATCCTCCCGCAGTCATGGACGCGGTTGGCCTCCACAGGTCTCTGCTCCCAACTCCCACAACTTGTCAAGCAACCTGCCGGCGCCGCCTCTGGATCCGATTGGACCTGGGTCTTCTCTGGGCCTGGTTCTTCTCATGAGTGGAAAGGTGCTCCTTAAATACAATCCAGGTGGCCACGTAATCAGAGGCACCTCCCACAATCAAAGACCTCAATTGACAAACAATTTACCGACCACATTGCCACACAGCAAGGGCCGTCACAATAAGGAACACCTGCTTTTATTCCATACTTCTACTTTTGTTCTTCAATAGCTTGTACCAAGAGGTAAAAAATTAATTTTGCATTTAAGATATACGATTGGTTTTTAATAGCTTACATGTCCTACTGACAAGAAATAAAATGTTTAAATGGAATAAAACCAGGTGTGCCTCATTTTCTCAGTCTAGTAGAACGGTTTCACACTGATTTTGAGTCAACAGGGCACAAGTCTTGGAAGCTATTGAAGAAAAAATATATACTTTTTAAGATTACAATTATTAAAAATATTGAGTATGACTAAAAATTTACTAGAGAACAGTGTGTCTCGTGTAACAGCATGAATCTTGTGTCAGTTGGTCACAAGGCAAGATATCTATTTACATTTGTTTCTTAGGAGTGTTTAGCTGGGAAATTTGTTGACTCTCCCTAAGTGAACCTCCGAGCGCTTGAGGAGGGAGCGGTAGAGAACGGCTGGCCGAAGTTAGCGTTCATATATCGGATCAACCTTGAGCTAGGCGCCGCTCACTCCGCGGATATTGGAATATCCAAAATCCAACTTGAAAACAACTTTGCTGCGGTAGTTTTAACTGCACAAACCTGCACTAACGTAGCACTAACGAAGTAGCCCACTTTGGTTTGTTTTGGAGTAGATGGGGGGATGGTGACGTCATCGGCCAAAATTATAACTTTTAATATCTGGAAAACGAAAGCTGCACAAACGAAAATTTTAACTGCACAAACCTGCACTAACGTAGCACTAACGAAGTAACCCACTTTGGTTTGTTTTGGAGTAGATGGGGGGATGGTGAGGTCATCGGCCAAAATTATAACTTTTAATATTTCATAAGGGAAAGCTGCACAAACGACAGTTTTAACTGCACAAACCTNATCTCATAAGGGAAAGCTGCACAAACGACAGTTTTAACGGCACAAACCTGCACTAACGAACTAGACCACTTTGGTTTCTTTTGGAGTTAGACGAGGGGATGGTGATGTCATCGGCCAAAATTTTAACTTTTAATATCTCATAAGGCAGTGTTTCCCAATTCCAGTCCTCAAGGCCCCCTGCCCTGCATGTTTTAGGTGTTTCCCTTCCGCCACACATCTGTATTGAATATGTGGCTGATTAACAGGCTTCTGCAGCACTTGATGGTTATGCAATCATTTGAATCAGCTGCTCTGGAATAGAGGTACATCTAAAACATGCAGAGCAGGGGGCCCTGAGGACTGGAATTGAGAAGCACTGATTTAGGGTAACATGTTGAATTCATTATCTTTAAATAATCAACAACGTGAAAACTAGAGATGCATCAATCCCATACCAATATCTGTATCGGTCACAATAATGCTCTGACGGAACAGATGAAAGTTGTTTTTACAAGTTGGACCAAACTTGTGAAACTGTTTTTGTATTTAAGTGTTCTGTACTGGGCAAGAGTTAGAAAATAAATCTGTAATTCAGTACATTTATGTCTGTGTATAAATATACAGTCAAATATACAAGAGGAATTTCTCTTATTGTAGGTCTGAGTCTTTTTTAAAAATCAATTCCTAGGGTGAACTTCAGGACAGAAGTTCTAAGTTGCTTTATTGTCCATTGCAGGGGTGCTCAAGTTCAGTCCTCGAGAGCTACCGTCCTGCAACTTTTAGATGCAGCCTTACTCCAACAGACGGGGATCAGCTCTGAACAGGCCTGGTAACGAGCCATTCATTTAATTCAGGTGTGTTGGAGCAGGGGTGCATCTGAAAGTTGCAGGGTGGTAGCTCTCGAGGACTGGACTTGAGCACCCCTGCCATAAGAGAAAACATCCCTTCTCTTGACAAGAAGAGAAGGGATATTTTAGACAACTTTACAACCTAAAAATAGAAAATGTTAGGCCTTTAATGGTCACAATTAATTTAAAATAATAGATATTTATCATAAACATCAGTTATGTTTTTTTCAAAAGGCCATGATTATCACTCTGAGTAGGTTGTGTTTAACTAGATCAGGGGTGCTCAAGTCCAGTCCTCGAGAGCTACCGCCCTGCAACTTTCAGATGCACCCCTGCTCCAACACACCTGAATCAAATGAATGGCTCGTTACCAGGCCTGTTCAGAGCTGATCCCCGTCTGTTGGAGTAAGGCTGCATCTAAAAGTTGCAGGACAGTAGCTCTCGAGGACTGAACTTGAGCACCCCTGAACTAGATTAAGTAAAGAGAATGTCTCCATGGACTGCACTGAATTTTATTTAGGGGCATCAGAGTAAAAGGAAGTTTTCAGATTTCACTTTAAATCCTAATAAATGTATGAAAGTTATGAATACTTTTGCAAAACGTAAAATGTTGCAATAATTACCAGACAAAAGCAAAATCCATATTTGTATGAATGAAGTGGTGAACGGAGCGCTCCTACGATCCACAGCCAGAAGTTTTATTATGTCTGATTGTGGAGGTTCCTCCATCTTTCCCTCAGTGTTAGTATTTATTTAAATGTTTTCACACAATTTATTTATAATTCTTTTTCCTTTGGTGGTGGTTTTTGCATTGGGTTGTTTACTAATTTGGGTGCACACATTTAGTAAACACCTTATGTGTATTTAAATACCTTATGTTTATTTAGACCATTAACTATTTTGTTTTGCTGAGTTTGAAGGACTGGCTGGGAGAAGCTGATTGGTTGGGAGAAGCAAACCAGGAAGTGGAACAAACCATCAGGCTGCTGGAAGCAGGGGACTTGATGTTGAAGATCCTTCCTCTCTCTACTTATAGCATAACTGCTAAAACATTTATGGTGTTAGGTTGTTTTGTTTTATAGTTGTGTTAAAGTTAAAATGTTTTGATTTGAATTAGTTATTTATGTTTATGCATTGTTTGTCTTTGTCTTCTCTCCCACCCCTCCTCGTTTGTGTAGGCTAGCCTTTCTATATAAATTCCCCTGTGTGTTCATTGTGTGAGGTCAGTTTTTGGTTTATGTTGAGTTATGTATGCCTTAGTTGATTTCTTTTGGGTCCATTTTGCTTATATTTTTGAGATTTGTTGTTAAAAGCCTTTTGTTAAGATTTTTTGGAAATTAAATAGAAGATATTTTTTATATATATGCCTTTGTTCTTGTTCCTTGCTGGTCGGACCGTTACAGTATGATAAAAATACAACAGCTTAATTGCAATAAAAATGTAAAACCAAAATGTTTGGCATAAACTGCTTTTACTTAAAACAGTTATTGGGTTCATATGTATGTTACTCAAGGCATGAGTACATACTGTTTTAAAATCAATCAGCAAACACCTGGTGGAACTGTGCATCTGCTGAGCTTATCATACGAGCTACTTCTCAGTCCAACGCTCCTGAGAACCACTAAGCGGCATGATGAGAAGCACTGCTGTGATGAAATGCTGAAGGCAGAGTGTCGGAAAGAACACCTTCTTACCACCACTATTTTCTGGAAGATGCCCTTTTTAAGTCTTTTTAAGAGGTGTTAATAGAAGTGATAGTGTGACTGGAGTTTTCTTGGGCTGTCTAAAGCCTAGAGTAAGATGTTGCTTCTCTTACCTCTTGCTGTACACTACATGTAGACTGGATGAAGGGAGGCTACTTAACTTTCTCCAGGGATGACAAACTTGGCTATTTTAAATTTTCTTTAGCCACGAAAAAGAATCTTTTATTTTTTGGCCATTCTAGTGTAGATCAGCCCACTCATTAAGGATGATCTCCTGAAATCTCCTAACTGGACAATTAGTCAGGGTATCTGCTAAGGTAGCCAGTGTGCAATATTTATAGCTTTATTGACATGTTGCATTTAGCTTGCCAGTTGTAATCCTTAGACTGTGAAATGGGTGATGCCCCTTTAGTTTCAACACCAAAACTATAGCGCAAACCTGAACAATTTGTATTTCTTGAAGGAAATGGAAAGGTGCAGTACACAGAAACTAGTGAGGGAGACGGGAACTCTAGAGGAAACGCAAGCTACTCTAGCATATTCTCAAGGCTTTTTAACCAGGAACTGTAGAAAGATATTTGCAATTTTTTAGCATAAAAACCATAGTGAATTTTTGTAAAGTGAAAAGCAATGAAAACATAAAATACAACTATTAATATGTTTGGAAATGTTGAACAAGCCCTGTTGCCTAATGAAAGGCAACAAGGCCTCCAGGACCCTGGCCTGGCAGGTTCAACATTCATGTATAGATGGATGTTGAATTTAGCTACAAAACCAACCATTCTTTGATAGTTCTCGTTGATTTCTACAACACAATATACAATAACACAATATAATGGAATACTGGTTAAGGGCAACAAAATCTTCAAATGTAAAAGCAAATGTCTTGCTCATCTGATGTGGCTACTGCCTCAACCCAGATGAGATGTTGCTGACCTCTGCAGATCTCATCCGTTTCTAAACGTTCCTATTTATTAATCAAACATGTCACCAGAGAGACTCTTTTCCCCTGAGGCTCTGCACAGTCACAAATGCATCCTCTTTAATTATGCCTCACTATAAATGTCAATTGCTTTGAAGAGTTACTGACTTTGTTGCTTCAATAATCTGGTGGCTGAAAGTCAAACACTGCACCAGAAAACACAGACGGCTCATTCAGAGAAATGAATGGCGGTAAATGATCATTAGCAGTGATTGTTTTTAATCATGAATTCTGACTAAGGTGTTTTAAAAAAATAACTATTGTTTTGACCTATTGTTTCCTAAAATGAAAATGTAACATTTCCACAAATAGCCCCAAACAAGGTGCAACTCCTCCGCCTGAGACTACTGAATCCCATGTGGCATGAGCGAATGCGCGCCGCCAGGAGTGTTACTTGGGAAGAGACAGCAGTGGTGCCACTGCAGATGCAAATACACAATTATTTGAAGCACACGGATAACATTAAAAGAAAATTGCATCATAAATAAACATGCTTGAGTCTCAATGCATAATTTATTCTATTTACAACTAAATCAAAACTGTGGAAGTAATTAGGCATATTCTAATCCTCAATATGTGTTTTTATTTGTAAATACGTTTCAATAAAGCTGCGACGTAAAGTGATATAATATGTGATAAATAGCTTTACTTTCCTATAACAAGCTTAAATGTGAAAATGATCGCTGAATGACCCTCACGCCACCCACTCAGTGATAGTGATAGTCTGTGCTTATCCTTAATCTACAATGCTCTAGGTTTACATAATCAAGTGAAAAGCAAAAACTTCCTCAAACCAATTTTATTTTTGCAGCTGTAACCGTGACCCTGGCTCACCAGGGAGGTCATTTCCGAGCTTTGTTGACAAACTTCCCAGCCACTTTCCTGTTTTCTGCTCATTGTTGGATATGAATTTCCCAAGGACTGCGCACACCGTGAAGGTACTGACCTTATTCTCAATCGGGTTGTTCTGCACGAGTGCTTCGACACAGCACACAAGAGAATTCATGCTCCATTCAAATAAAAAAGGCCTTTGCCCTTTATCTTGTCAAAGAAACATCCTGGATGAATGAGATCAAATGTTGTACTCGCAGTAGTGAATAAAAAAGCTGGTTTTACACCATGGAGCCATGCAAAATGTTACATAATTCAAGGGAAAAAATGGGAAACTTTATGAAAGCAACCACATCAGAAATACATCAATTACAATTATATGCAAGATAATTCTGAGACCTTTTTTTTTTTTTTTTACAAATTCTGAAAGTTTAAGCCTCAAACTTTAATGTATTTCACTAAAATTTAAAAAGATACCTTGTTTTACAACATTTTCAAAAATAAAATTCATTTAAGACTGGTGAGCACTTGCTTTTTAAGGTTCTACAAAAAAGTTTTAGTGAATGTCTACACACTTTGCACAGCTGGAGACTGAAATTTTGACACAGTCTTCATTGTAAATAGCATAAGCTCTGTCAGATTGGATGGGTAATGTATCAGAGATTTCATTTTATTCAGTTTTGTCTATTGGTTTTGGAACTGGGCTTTGACTGAACCATTTTACATATAAGTACTTTTTGATCATATTCATTTAATTATGGCTGTGGCTTCATGTTCAGTGGAGAAAAATAATTGTCCAGCATGTGACTGAGCTGTCCACTATGCAATTGCATTCCATTTTTGGTTTTATTTTATTTTTCCTCTAAGTACAGCAGCGCAGGTAATTAATGCCATCTTTGGCTGACTGCAGTACTGGAGAGAAAGTTAATACGATCTGAAAATAAACTCCAAACAAACGTGTTATTCTAAGCAGACAGATGCGCCTCAATGTCCACTCTGAATACGCCTTTCACATATTTCATATTAGTTTTTACAGACTTGCATTATTTAACCAACATTGTTAGGTGCCAACCGCTAATTGGAAAGAATGAATCAATAATAAACTGAGGCTCTGCAGCTCAGCAGTACACAATTATGGATGAAGGCATTTTCACGGCTTTGTTTCTTATATGTACTTCATGTGTCCTTCAGACAAGGTCTTAGAAGCTTTGAATGGCTGAAATATGAAAAAAGAAAAAACACAAGATTTTTTTTATTTATGCCACAGTAAAAGAGATACTCAATAATAAAGCAAACTATAATGAAAATTCATTGTGAGTGCAATATCAATGTATCAACAGCAATATTGCAAAGACCCTCTTTGACTGGCTTTTATATTCAAGACTCTACATCCTACATGTAAATAATATATTTGACCACTCAGTCAGACTCTTACTGCAACCAATACAAGATGCAGCATGGGAGTGTTGGAAGCATCTGAATCATTAAAACTACATTGAGACATTATACAACTTCGCTGCATAAGCAAAGTTGTATAATGTGAAGGATCTACTCTACAGTATATGCAGAGATGGATGTTTGCAGTAATGCTACTTACACGAACAGAAAATAAGATGTAACCAGTAATTATTCGGTGTCGTTGAAATAACAGTTAAATATACGGTAAGTTGAGGTTGTTGAGAAACCAAACACAGACAGGAAGTAAACAAGAATTTGTCTAAATGAGTAAGAGATGCTGCATTTCTTTCTAACTTTGTTTTATTTGTACAGATATCCCCTCCCCCCCTCTTCCTTAATCTGAAAGATTTTACTGCATTAGCACATTTTCAGAGAGGGAGAGAAACAGCTCTGCAAAAATGGGTTGTTTTCACAAAATCACTGTTTAATTTTATGATAAAAAGATGCATTGTTAAGACAGCTAAACTTTCATTTAGGTAGTAAAACAGATGACCTTGTTCATGTTATTGTTGGTGAGAATCTAAAATCATCTTTTGTTCAGTAGATCAGAAAGTTGAACTGAAACATCTCCAAAAATGCCCAAAATATTGAATGAAAATAACTCAGAATTTCAACTTGAAACAGTTTTTATTCATTCATTCTCACTGTTCACTGAAGGAATGAATAAAAAATTATTTTACTGCTACCACTCAGAGGGTGTTTTGCTTTTAATTAAGTGTAACTAACTTGTTCACATAAACAGAGATTATTTCAATAGTTAATACATTAACTAAATCTTTTTGCTGCAGCATGTCAGAGTCTGTGTTGGACCTAATTGCATGTTATTAACGGTTGTTCTGATTGGCTAAGGCACTGCAGTCTAAGCTGGCTGTAACCAATTCCTTTATCAGATGGAGCATAATCTATTAATATTTTAACACTTTAATAGCTGGATAGAATGAGCTTGTGGGCTGGTTTTAGCCCAAGGGCCCCCAGTTGACAGCCATATATATCACAACAAGCACACTGTATGAGCACTGCAGTGCATGTCTGAAGGTGAAACAGTAAAACAGCTTTATATATTGAATATGAGTACAACTGATTTAACAGTAATGAGCCAAAAGAAAGTTAATAGTGAAGTTTAGAGATAAAACGCCGAACAGCAGTTTCAGTTTAAATTAAAAATAACTAAATCCAAATTTCAGGTGGATATTTCTGTAGTTTTACAACACAGTAGCCCTGGAGCTTATCAGAGCGTTGCTTTTATATTTCAGTGAACCTCAATATGGTTAGAATAAAAATATGTCTTTCTCCTCTCCGGCTAACATTTTAAAAGTAACCCTATTACTATTTTCTAAGTAATATAGGTCTTCTAAGTTAAATAGCATTATTATGGCATTTGCTGCTAATGTGTTATTGGCTTTCAGCATGCTATGGTTTTCGGTGCAACACAAATTGCCGGACTCTTCTTAATAGTGCTCATCTTTCTGTTTGTAAAGCCTCAATGCATGGTGCTCTCGTTTGGAAGATATTATGCCTTTATTTTATTTTACGTCACATTAAGACCATGCTTTAATCCACAAATGTATCCCACATGTGTGTGCCTGCTTGGAAGCTCACACCTGTCCTAATGCAAATGTCACGCAATAATTACATAAATTTATGCTATGCTATCCTGATGCTCTGTCTACGCTGATGAAGATTAATTTACTGGCTGATTACATTAGGGAAGTTGGACTTCTTTTCTCGTTAATTTGGCTTATAATGACTTGACCCCCTGGGGGAAGCCTCTGTAACGAGTACTGAACTTTCCTTTCATTTGATTATTATCTTGAAAAGGAAGGGAAAAAAAACAAGAAGGTAATATCACAGGAAGAGTTATGCATCCCACCCTGATGAAGTCACACACTGCAAATTGTATACCCTTCAGTCCAAAACAGATCCACTATAAACCCAACAACATTTGTCTTTTCTTATATATAAGAAAAGTCAAATGATCCACAGTCTGAGTTTCTTCAAATGTGTAGTCAAGCAAAATGCAATATTAGATGCACTGACAGACAAGCCCTGCAGATCTCAGGAAAACAGTATGAACATGCTTACAATGTTTTTAAAAATAACTTCTCCTTATACAGTTGAACCCAGATATTTATATAAATTGTATAAAAATACCCATAATTTTGGAAGATTGGCAGTTCTAGAAATAAAACAAAAATCTATGTAAGTATTGGAATTTGAAGTAAGTAAAACTTGTCTAATTATTTTTTACATTTATCAAAAAAATATTTTTGGTGTCCCTACTTGACTGGAATTAGGGACACCTAATTCCCAACAGAACAAGAAACACTTGTTCTGTTTTAATGTCCAAAAGTGTGTCTTCCTTTTTACATATCTGAAATCATATGTGTAAATATCTGATTTCAACTGTACATCTTCACACGAGGTACATGAATTGCTAAAAAAAGTTAAATGTTATTTTGGGGGTACTAATAGGAGGCACAGGCAGTAGAGACAGGTTGCACAGCAGGGGTTTTGAGTTTAGCAACAAATGGTTAAACACTCTCTGCTTTCCTCTCATATTTGATGGGAATATGGATTTTTTCAGAGTTATTGACTTTTTCTTCATTTTGCTTTTCAAAGGAGCACACTAAAGACTGGCTAACCCTATTTTTTTAAACAAGAAAATAGTTTGTATTTTTTTTTTTTTTCAGAAGGGGTGCGAATCCAGTGAAGTGGCAGACTGCAGTTTAACTTTTGTTGCCCATGGTGACAGGCTGATAATAAGGCTTTGATAAATTCATTATGTTTATGGAAATGTTGTCTTTTCTTATGACTTTCTTGATGTCATCTGCCAGTAAAATGAACGTCCTGGTGAGTTAGCATCTGGGTTTGTTGAATTTGCCTTTTTAAAAGAAGAGGCATCATATTCCCCAAATGTTCAAACCCATATCTCAGTAAAAATGCCTGAATTCTTACTGGATTATGCAAATAATAGCAAATATAAAAATATCATTTGAAGAATGGTTTTCAATTTTGGGGCTTCCTGTCAACACATACCTACAAAAATTAAGGTCTGAGAAATCAGGAAAAGCAGCTATTTCAGCTTGAGTGGTGCTTACTATTTGCATATGTATCGCTGCAAAAAATGTGAGTTTTGCATCTGAATAGGTTAACAAAAAAGGGGCTTAATTCCTTCTGCTGCTGACTTTGAAGATGACATGATTGTGGAGTTTATGATTCCAGGGTTTGAACAGAGCAAAGACTGTCATTTGCTATTCCTCTCAAATGCAGCAACATTACACATATACAATAAAACACATTGAATTTGCAATAATGTTTGTCTACATCACAATACTGTTAATTATGCTTTTACATGCCAAGTGAATACTGTGATCAGTGGAAGGAATTTGTAGCAAAACTCTTCCAAAAAAACTGGTTTGAAAAATGCTCCTGATCATCATTCGATCCCACAAAACTGCGCTGGACCAGGAATGCTTTTAACAATACACTTATCTTAAATGTATTTACTAATAATTATTACAACACTTTAAAATTACCCAATTTTTGCATTAATTTTCTTGATTTTAAAGAAATATTGGACTAGGAATTGGGATTGACAAAAGTAGTAATCAATCTAACCATCACTTAAAACTATTTCGTAGTTCATTTTTCTCTATAAAATAAAGGTGGTTTAAGCATCTGAGACACTTAAGTGTGACAAGCACAAACAAAACAAATCTGAGATGGAGCAAATATCATATTGTCGTTTTTGTGTTTGCATTATTTTAAAGGACAAAAACAATCCAATAAGGCTTAACGGTCATCTTCATGCTAAAATCTGGAACAAAATCAGCAACTTTCAGTGTATTTAATTGCCCAAGCCATTAAAACAGCAATCCATTTCAATGTGTGTGCAAGTCAATTTTATCACCTGACTGGAACAGCTAAGCCTCTAGTCAAAAACAGAGATTGTATCCAAAACCCCGCCGTCATTTGTCAGCTTTGCACACATAAATACTCCACCTGCATTATACGTTTTGTAGCTAATTCACCTCCCCGGGCATTTCAATTTTGCTGGAGCGTCTGCTGCTGCTGTTGTTTACTTGTCTAACTCATTATGGAAAGGGAGAATTAGAGGTAAGTATCCAGGTAAGACATGGCAATGCAAACATTCAGAAACATCTAATTGCAATAACCTGGCACAGTGAGTAATTTGGCGTCTTGAAAGCAAACCTTGAGATTCTAAAGAATCGTGTCGGGCTGTCGGGCTGCTGGCCAATACACGCCAGGAAATTCAGACAAATTAAAAAAATGATAATTTTCTGGGCGAGATTTGAATATTAAATGCTCCTGCTTACTGTCTCATGACAGAATCTGCGATTATCAACAAAGCAAGTTAACATAATATTGTGTATATTGCTTCGTTTGCCCTCAACTGCCTTCCAAACATCCATTATTTATAAGCAATCATCTATCATTAATCATATACAACATGCCAGTTAAGTTCATAATTGCAGGAAAAAAATGCGACCAAGTAGCATTCAAGTACAGGGCAAATATTAGGTCATGCTTAAACTAAAGCTTGATTAGATTTCATGTTTTGGTTCCATATGAGTAACACTAACAAACATTCCTTTGTTTCCAGTGACAGGCTGGTGATTGCTTCTGAATAAAGCACTTAGGGATTTTTAAAGACATATAATTGTTATGTTAATGCACACTGACATTTTACATCTGGCGTACGCTAACGTGAAGTGTACTGTGGTCCGACAACTCGCAATAATAAAGAGACATTTCCTTTTTGCTCTCTTACTTTGTTTATAAGCATCCTGCAGAGTTTTGAAAAGTCCACCGGTGCTGAACACAAGCGCCTAAACACATTTATGCTGATAATTTATCTCTTGTAAAACCCTTTCGCCTGCGGTTGCTCTGTTTAAGTAACAAAACAGATTTTTCATTCTGCGTGGAAAGCTGAACGTGTAGTGAGATCATTTTAGTTAAATTAAATTTAAAAAGTTATAGTTAGGCATGTTGAACTGCATCAAAGCAGCAAAAAATATCAAGGTACGACATAAACACAATATTGAAAGAGAAAATTTAAACTGTACCACAAGAAGCTGAAATATATATTTCCATCTGTTCATTCATTGAAAGTGAGAATTTATTTGGTGATTACTCAGTCTGTCGCATTGTTACTAAGGTCAGCAAAATTAATGGCACCTACATCCTTACTGTTTCATTCCTCTGGGAGGGACAGAGCAAATGACTCATTCACAAAGGGAATTTATATCATGAACGGGGGCCGTATGAACCAGACCACAAGCTAAGACATGACTACTTTCCACTAAAGCGTAAATCCAGACCAAACCTCACACCTCTTCAAGGAGGTGAGAGATATACAACCCGCGATCAGAAGAAGTGGAGGACTGTATGGAAAACCCTAATACGAATTACAGAGAAGACTGCACACACCCGTACTTTAGTTTTGGGGAAACTCGGTAAATTTATTTTTTTGGTCTTGGTAATCTTATGAAAATATTACCAGTTAAACTCCGTCCTTTAAAACATTTCCAACCAGTTAAAAATTAAAGACACAAAATAGATCACAGATAAATTTAACCAAAATAACTTAAAAACATTTATTTAAAGACCAAGCAGAAAAAGCATAAGACCTAGACCAGGTCTTGTGCTTTTGTTCTGTTATTGATATGCACATTTTGCACTAAAATACACTCACCTCAGTCTCCTTTGTGACATAATCAAAGCATTTTACAAGAATCTGAAGTCCCGGACCTCGAGAGCAAGCTATGTCTCAAGTCTTTGTTTGTGAGGTTTGAATCAAAGTCTAAAACCAAAAAAGCTCACTGCACAAAAGTCTTGGCAATGTGCAGCCAAACTGAACTGCAGGAACAAATGTATATTACCAAACAGAAGGACATTTACAATACAGAAAACATGAATATCTTGGGCTTGCTGTGTCTGGAATTAAATAAGAGTCAAAGTCCCAGCTGCAGGTACTGACACAGGCAGAGAACGAGTGTGCTAGTCACCTAGGGCTCAGAGGTGAAGACAAAAAGCCCATGGAAGGAGATCACAAAAATAAATCTCAGCTCTGCTATTCATTTTATCATGCTTTGTGCAGTGTATACTAATGGGCACTGCTTACCTTGTCTCCCCCAATGGGAGTGCTACAGCTCCCTGCAGCAGAGCCAGACTCTGCTAAATCTGGAGACATCCAGGTCTCTGGGCCTGAGTCTCGCTTAGCTCCCAGGTGGAAGGGGGCAACACAATATGAGGCTGACAGCAAGATGAAGCCCTGTAAGAAAAAAGAAAAGAAAAAAAAAAAAAAAAGGAGCATGTGTACAACCCAGGAGGTCATGTGCTAGGAGCAGAGTGTAATTGTTTTCCTCATTTCCTCAAGCTTGTAAAGCTGATCCACTATCAGCAGCAGACTGTTATGCCATGAGCATGGCAATGAGGCTGCTTTCTCTAGGTCTTTTGACATTTCGGCCCGTGTAATAGTCAGAAGAAAAAGCTATTAGGCTGGTAATCAATTTGGCTGTTCTGGAAGAAAA